>JAJIRX010000174.1:0-39968 GCA_023853785.1 Psilocybe azurescens | reverse complement strand
TTGAAGAGATTTATGACGACACACCAGAAGACATTCATCCAAAACCTACACAGCGAGACCAGGAAGAACTGGAGATGCTGGAAACACTAGCAATGTCAACACAGAAGAAACTAGACAAATCACGAAAGAAAATGGGTATCGCCATGGCAATGGCCCGACACAACTGAAGCAAAGGAAAAGGCTGGTCGACATACCAGGACAGTCCACTATAGCAGGCCCAGTAACTCCCGTATCCGCTACCATGGAACCTTCACCTGCTCCTCAATACCGATATGTAACGCCTATAGAAGACTCTAGAATCGTGGATGCAGTGGTCAAGCAAGGACTGTCAGCGGCAGTAATGACCACACAAGAGCTCCTAGCCATTTCCCCAGAAGTTAGAAAACAGATCAAAGAACAGATCCAAACAAAGCGACTTTACTTAGTCAGGATCTGCCTTCAATATGATCACAGGCGTCCAGCAAGCCTCAGCGGTGCCAAACATCACAGCCAAGGACGAACCTTTCCTGACCGTAACGCTGTGGATTGGTAGCAAAAACATGTTGAGGACCTTTGGGCAATAGATGTGCTGTTAGAGGGGAGGACAGGGTGAAGCACTCATGGACGACGGGTGTCAGATTGTGGCTCTGCGTAAAAATCTGTGGGAAAGACTGGGGCTCCCCATTCATTCGGACCACCAGATGAATATGGTCTCAGCTAACGCCACAACCTCGCCCGTCGGCCTTCTTCATGATCTAAAAATAGTCATCGGAGGTTACAATTTTATCTTCAAGTGCAGGTGGTCGACGGCGCGCCATGCGAAATGCTACTAGGGAGACCTTTCCTCACTGATGCACAGGCTAGTGTGCAACATTTTACAAATGGAGACTCTCATGTAACCCTGGTCGATCCAAATACATGTGCTGTTATTGCAGTACCTACTAGGGCGGAAAGCTAAAGACACCACAACAAACACGGTTCTGACGGGTTTTAGGGATCAATGAATCGGCAGACGGCCGAGGAGACTTCAATGAAAACAACAACAGATCACAAGAGGAGGAGGAACAGGACAACGAAGAAGACGACAGAGTTTTGAAAAAGGGAGCGAGGAAGATGATGGAATGTTTGACGACATGCCAGGATTGGATGCAGTGTCAGAGACGGGATGACGACAAGGACCAGGATGTTGAAGAAGACGATGACCTTTTTTGAAAAGGGGGGGGCGAGGGGGCGAGGGGATGTTTGAAGACATGCCTGGATTGGACACAATGTCAGAAACGGACGGCGATGGCGACGGGGATGATGACAAAGGGGAGGAGCGACTACGATTATCAGGAGCCTACTCGGTTTCCGGAACCTGAGACAACGACGGAGAGCGTTCACGCACAAAGAACAAAATCGCGTTAACCTGTGGCAACAACACTCCCGAGAACTTTAGGATTGTGCGGAAGACTCCTGGCGACCCTCTACAAGGAATGCCCGAGCTACTGACTAAGCCACCAGATTTCTCACCCGGGGCAAGATACACCCAGGAACGGAAACAAGCTATGAATGTGAACGATGATGGATTCCTCTGGCCGGAAGAGGAGAAGCTGGTACATTACCTCCTAAAAGCACATGAGGACGGATTTGCTTGGGACAAAAGCGAGAAGGGAAAATTCAAATCTGAATACTTGAGCCCGTCACGATACCCACCGTAGAACATGTACCCTGGGTCTTGCGAAATATTCCAATCCCGAGAGGAAGCTATGACCAGGTCATTGAGGTAATCAAATCGAAAATAGCCTCGGGAATCTACGAGCCATCCAATTCGTCATACCGCTCGAGATGGTTCACGGTGTTGAAGAAGGATGGGAAATCGCTACGCTTAGTACACGATCTGCAGCCTCTGAATCAAGTCAGCATCAAAGACAGTGCGTTACCTCCCAGCGTAGAACCATACGCTAGGAATCCTTTGGGGGCAGAAGCTGTTACAGGATGTTCGACCTCTTCGTCGGGTTCAATCAGCAAGAATTAGCAACTGAATCAAGGGATCTTACGACGTTTCAAACACCGTTGGGCACTTTCCGGCTGACCGCAATTCCAATGGGATACACAAATTCGATGCAAATCCAGCACGGTGACACGACCTTCCTCCTGCAAGATGAGATACTGCATGTCACACAGCCTTTCATCGACGACATACCTGTTAAAGGTCCCCATACGCGCTACAAGCTTACAGATGGCAGATTCGAAACGATACCAGAAAACAACGGTATCCGACAATTCGATGTGGGAGCACCTCACAACGTAAATCGAGTGATACAGCGGGTACGAATCGCAGGGGAACGTTTTCGGGCCCAAAATCTACCCTGTGTGCGGCGTCAGCGGTGATCGTCGGTCATGTCTGCAACTATGAGGGACAGGTACCTTTGCAATCGAGAGTGCAGAAGATATCGCATTGGCCGGCATGCAAGACGGTCACCAACGTACGAGGTTTCCTAGGAACAATGGGTATGATCAGAGTTTTCATAAAGGACTACGCAAAACACGCAAAGCCACTGGTGGAACTCACCAGGAAGAACGTGGAATTAGTATTTGGAGAAACAGAGCTAGCTGCAATGGGGAAGCTCAAACTCCTGGCAGAAACATGCCCGGCAATACGTGCAATTAACTATGAATCCGCTAACGAAGTGACACTGGCTGTTGACTCCTCATGGATGGCAGTGGGTTACGTTCTGTCGCAGACAGGAGACGATGGCGTACGATATCCGTCACGGTTCGGGTCAATAACGTGGAACGAGAGGGAACAATGCTACTCACAGGCCAAACTTGAGCTATATGGAATGTTCTGCGCATTGAAGGATGCCCGCCCTGTACATCGTAGGGGTTAAGAAGCTGGTGGTCGAGGTGGACGCGAAATACATCAAGGGAATGATCAACAACCCCAATATTGTCCCCAACGCCGCTGCGAACCGATGGTTGGCCGGAATCCTTCTTTTCAACTTTGAGCTGTGACATGTTCCAGGAAAGGATCACACGGCTGCGGATGGACTTTCGAGGCAAGGACGAGCAGAAGAGGACCCTACAGACAACGACAACATCGATGATTGGATTGATGAGGCTAACGGGTTTGCGATCGTACTCCTGAACTGGGAACAGTCACACGTGCAGCAAGCGTTGGAGAATAAAGAAAACTCACTTACCGACTCGCCGTACGTTCCCCACGACAAAGTCCAAGGGCCAAGGCGCCCCAGAACATGAACTACTTCCCCCCGCGAGTGCTAGTACTGCAAGCGGCGGTGGCAATTGTGAATATCCCGGCGTACAGAAAAGGGCGTGTGCTTGTGACGAAATCTTGGCGGAGATATGACATTTCTTGGCAGATCCTTTGATACGACCCCGAGAAGATATGACGGATCAAGAGTTCGCTAGGTTCGTGCGGCAGGCATCAGACTTTTTTCCTGCGCTGATGCAGTCCTATGGAGGAAGGACAAGGAAGGAAGGCATAAGCTGGTAATACCCGCAAATAGACGACTTACAATCATTCAGCAGGTGCACGACGATTTAGGACACAAAGGAGTGTTCTCCGTCCGGATGAGGCTTCTGGAACGATTTTGGTGGCCCTATCTCAAAGACGACATCAAGTGGTACACCCGCACCTGCCATGAGTGCCAAGTCAGGCAGCTTCGCAAGATACAGATACCTCCAACGGTTCCAATGCCGAGGGGTTTATTCAGGAAAGTGTATGTAGACACAATGTTGATGCCGAAGGCCAGTGGATATCGATATATCGCTCATGCTCGCTGTTCGCTATCATCGTTCCCCCCGAATGGACAAAATTGAAGACCGAATCGGCAAAGAATTTGGCATCATTCCTCTTCACAGCGATCCTCTGCCGGTGGGGGCAATTGAAGAAATAGTCACGGACAATGCCCCTCAGTACCTGGCGGCAGCCAAATTTCTGGTAGCAAAGTACAAAATACATCACATCTGCATCTTGCCCTATAATTCACGAGCCCAGGGACCCATCGAGCGAAGACATTTGGATGTACGCGAGGCCCTCGTGAAAGCCAGCGGGAGGCGTGGAGACGAAGTGGCCTGAGGTGGCGCCATCAGTCTTCTGGGCCGAACGTGTTACTGTGCAGAAAAGTACTGGATACTCACCCTTTTACCTCGCTCACGGAGTCGAACCCCTTCTACCCTTTGACCTTGCCGAATCTACATACCTCTGCCCAGCAGGGAGGAATGACTATCAACCACAGATCTCATCGCTCAAAGGGCAACAATGTTGCAGAAACGAGAGAAGGACTTGAAGGTTGTGAAGGAACGGGTTCTGGCAGCGAGATGGAAGGCCGTAAAACAGAAAGAGGAGGAACACAGAAGGGACACCATCGATTTTAACTTCAAGCCAGGCGCACTAGTGTTGGTACGAAATTCACTAATTGACAAGGATCTCAGCAGTAAGACAAAGCCACGTTATCTCGGGCCGATGCTAGTCGTAAGGAGGACCACTGGAGGATCGTACATCCTCACCGAATTGGATGGAGCAATCTCAAAACTACGTTATGGCGCTGCACGTCTGTTCCCCTATTTCCCTTGAACAATCCACGCTGTTCCCATTACCAGCATTGTCGAAATGACCAACGAGGAACTAGATCAATTAGGACATGATAGCTTGGGGAAGAGTCGGAGGACGAATCATCGGAATGACTACATCTGGGAACATCAAAAGGTGACAAATGCCTATCAAAATGTTCTATCGAATGACCAACAACCTTTTATTTCAACTAATATCGATTTCTATTCTCGCTTTCTTACTTACTCTCCTTTCATTTTTTCTCTTTTCTGTCTATCTCTTCTCCTATTACCCTTTTCACGAGACTCGGATCAGCAAACCCGCTCCTGCCGTACCTCCAGAATCAGTGGCAAGAACCACGGAAACATGACTGTCGAGACACACCAGCTACAAAGCTTCCTCATCATCGTTGTAGAGGACATACTCATCCCCCGGTCGGAAAGGTGTAGGCGATGACTTGGGCTTCAGCTGGAGCATCAGCAGCTGGGATCCGTTCCATGACGCGTGCACAACGAACCCCTATCGCTGGAGGCGCTTCGCAATGGAGGGCAAACTCCCCTACCGACGGACGTTCAGGAACGGCGCAGCCCGGGACTACTGGAACACCAGCACGGTCCAGGAGGTCATCTACCAACCTAAGGATCCGGTTCGGCTTCTCCGAGGGCATCGTTGGGGTCTATCAACAACCGCTGCTGTTGACGAATAATGATTTGGCCGTCGTGAATGTTGGAGGCCGGCATTGAAATATGTGTGCTGATCAGCGGTAAGGGCGTTCAGGTACTTCTCAACACAATCTTTGCCGGTGGCTCAAATGACACGCTCGCTGCTCATTTCGACATGCTTGAAGCAATCCAGAAACAGGTTGACATGTTCATCGTCAAGCAAACACAGTCTGCCAAAATCCTGCGTGACCGACTTGGCTTGTACAAACTGGTCAATTTCTATCTCAAGGTGTTTGACCTCAACATCGGTGATCTCTCCAGCGCTCTCGCAACATCCGGACGGCCATGGTTTGAACGAAACTTTTCAGGGCTTCATACTCAGTGAAAGACAGATCTCGAAGATGCTCGTAGTGCGAAGCGCAGTCGGGAGGAAGAGATGACGCTCATCGAGGCCCTCGTCCCCAGGTTCGGAATGCAGCACGTCGTTGAGAAAATCAGCAATCATGGGACGATTTGCTGGGTCCGCATGGGCGGCAAGGGCGTCGAGTATCATGGGAGGCGACATGTTAGAACAGCTTTCGAAAGCAAGATCTCGCTATTGACTAGGGAGTCAATGTTTATAGTGTCTGGGAGGTGTAGAACTTCCGTTCTGTCTCAGCACAGAACGCGGCAAGCAACGGCATCGACGCAGAAGGGTTTAGCCATCGAATCCGACATACCAAGACCAAAGTCAAACCCATCCGGCGTTTCGGCACTTTGGCACCACCTCAAGACAAATATAAACCACACACCCGTAGAGCTAATCCATTTACCGAAGGGGCGGAACATCTCCGAACCAATCATCTCAAAAGCTTGGAAATATCCCAAGTATATAAAATTTAGTAGGAGAAAACATATTTAAGTAGACACTTTCATTTGGGTTCCAGGGCGTATTTTTGGGACCCCCAATTGACACCATATCTCTTGCTACGCCCACTTTGAACTAAAAGAATAACCCTCTAAAACTATCTACTTCAATCTATCTGTTAAACCGTTTCTTCCGCAACTCTTGTACGTCGTTGCATCGCTCTGAAGTTTATCGTCGAACCAGTCTGCTCACGCCGTCCTCGTACCTCATCGATCTGCCCTCTGGCCTCGTTTTCACTCGCGAACGCTTACCATCATCGTCTTCGTGGACCTTTCTACACGGGATCTTCAAACATATATATATCAACGCTACATAGGACCCCACCTTGACTGAATACATATTCAGCAAGACGAACACTGACTGTTTCTGACGGTCAGCATTAAAAGGAGAAGGAGACAGTCCATGTTAGGACACTTCAACTCACTTTCAGTATATTTAATACTAATAGATGCTGTGGTTCTTATATATAGATCATAATTGATAATGTTCCCGGGCATATAGCTAAGACTCCCCATACATATAACTCCATGTCCCAGACATAAAACTTGAAGGTGTTCAACTGTAAAACTGTGCTTCCTGTACATAAAACCATGTGTCCCATATACTGAAAATGCTCCTATAAATAGCTTTCTCTCAGTTCCCGAGTTACCACGATGCCAATGTCCCATGCATAGAAGCGCGTGAGAACAACCGCTTCGGCAACTCTCGGCGCCTACCCGCAAAAACAAGAACCCATTTTTCCCAATTGTCATCGCGACATGTCTAAAATGAGCTGACGCAGGCCACGGTAATTAGACTGGTGTTGGCCCAAGAACTGAGCTCTGAAAGCAAATTGAAACAGGATAATGCCTTACGTATGGGTACTTGTAAACGTGCAGGCCAATTCAATGTGCTGGCATGTTGAGCCAGCCCCACCAAGTCAGCAGCCGTCTTCAGAATTTACTGGAAGTTTCCACTTGGAGTCCTAGTTCATACAGAACATTAGTGCCTGTTGTCTGCCGCCATTCAAACTCAAAATATTGCTATGGGAAAGGTGTTTCGAGGACCCGTCGAGGTTGGTCATGGGCGCCGAGAGCTGTCAAAACAAATGTTCTCACGCCCACCCGGCCGTTATAGCATACACCTAATTGTATGGGATGCATTAGCATTGTAATAACTCAGGGATTGAGTCAACGCTATGTATGGGAGCATTTTTAATAATAATATGCGGGACACATAGTTTTATCTACAGGAATCACATTTATCTGCGGAAAGCACAGTTTTATATTTGAATACCTTCAAGTTTTATGTCTGGGGCACAGAGTTATGTATGGGAGTCTTAGCTATATGTCCGGGAACATTATCAATTACGATCTATATATCAGAACCACAGCATCTATCTACAGGGATTAAATGTGCAAACGGTCAACAATATCCGTCGGCCTTCTTCGTGGTCCTATCTTTGACCAAAAGAAATCTAGAAGACTCCGTGTATTATATTGTTAGAAGACCTCAGTGTTACGCTTTGTACAGACAGACTCAGGTAGTTCGTAGCATCAGCAAATGAGCGATGAAAGTTCTCCAATTCATTCAAGCGGAGGTCAAACTTTTAAATTTGAGGCCGGCACAGCGGCAGCACTTGACAAGTATCTGTCCATATAATGTCGTCATTACGAGGGTTGATCGTATCCAAATTAATTGTTATTCTTCCTTTGAAGGGATCTTTTTCCTCATGTAAACATCGCCAAGCAAAACTCGAGGGAAGATATGTCGAGAATCGGTCTAGGGTATCTGACAGCCGACTGTGATTCCAGCATGCCGCAATGCCGTTTGTGCTCACTGTACTGTTTTTATCTGCTGCGGCTATGTATTTCTTCCTACTTAAGACCAATTGCCAGCGACACGCGGCAGACGCTGGTTGCTCCATTCGTGTGTTCCCATTCCTTCTTTGTACCACTTCCTCAGCCTCAAACGATGTATGTTACATTGCTCGCCATTCTTTTCGCGTCTGCCTTCGCACAGGAGATGCATCTGGCGGCGAACTACAGCGGCGATGCATTGTACGTGTCAACTTACTACGCCAACTTAGTCTTGATATCTCAATGCATCGTCATATAGCTTCGATTTATGGAATTATAAGGTCGGAAACGATGTCACGAATTTCTGGGGCGATCCATCAAACCAAGGCGCGGCAGTCTTTTGAAGGAACTGGTATTCAGTTGCTAACCGTTTATCTAATAGGGGTCGTGAACTTCACTGACCAAGTGTTTGCGCGGGAGCAAAATCTTCTCTTTGTCAACTCAGTTGGCAACATCATCATGAAAACGGACAACTTCACAGATGGATCATCTAACAGCTCTTTCGTCCGAAACAGTCTCCAGCTACTGAGTAAGGACCCGATAACACCTGGGACCTTGATGATCATGGACGCCGTCCACATGCCGTTCGGAGTGAGTCTTCTTCACATCGATATATCGTCCGGTGTAATGTCAATTTTTTTGAATGCTAGTGTGCTGTCTGGCCCGCATTCTGGATGAACGGCGGTCCAAACTGGCCACAGCTTGGTGAAATTGATATTGTCGAAAACATTAACCTCGCGACGAACAACGCGTACAATCTCCACACTACACAGGGCTGCAAGGCCTCCACCCAAGTACAAATAACGGGCGACCTCATTAGCACGGACTGCTTCAACGTCACCAATCACGACCAGGGATGTAAAGTCACCGACAGCGACCTGTCATATGGCTCGGGGTTTGCGAATAATGGAGGTGGTGCCTTCGCGTTCTTGTGGAACGATGACGGTATGAAGATATGGTTCTTCCCGCGTCCTACCATTCCGGCAGATCTTCCATCGGCAAATCCGAATCCTGATACTTGGGGCACGCCAACGGCCTTCTACCCAAGCTCGACTTGCGACACGACTAAGTTCTTTGGACCCCAGACCCTTATTCTGGTTGAGTCGACCGTTATTTTCTCTCTACCTACATCATGGCTGACGACCCTACCTAAAATTTATTCATACGTTCAGGAAATAAACGTATGCGGTAACTTCGCTGTAGAGAAATTCAGCGATACCTGCTCAAGTGTAGCCGCACAATGCACCGACGTCGTTCCCAATCCTGCGGCGTTCGACGAAGCATATTTCGAGATTCGATACATAACGACATTTTCGAAGTGAGTCCTCTTTCATTGATTTCACTCGTCCTTTGCTGGCTCAACGACTGTAAGCTCTACAATACTGAAAGCCAACACCACTGGAGGCTCAAGCAGCAGTGACCCTTCTCCTTCTGGCACCGCGGGGTCTCAGACTCCAAGTGCCCAGGCTAACTCAAAATCGAACGGACATTCGCTGAGTATACTCGGCCCGTTATCTGTTCTCAGTGGAACTGTCGCTCTATTGTTCGCCTTCGCCTCGTACTAGTTTCTGTATATAATGTGAATAGTCAGTCAGGACTTTAGATGGACTTGTAGATTAGGCACTGACATAGACGTAGTACCCGTTTTGGACTTAATTACGTGGCACTTGTAGCACTTTAATCACTTCGTACGCTATATACCAGCTGATTGGGCGTTTCTTCAGGCTAACTGGCCAAAACTATTTGGTCCGCCACGTGAAGCCGTGGAGCACAATGAGTGGGCATTGCACGCTTAAACTTATAATCTTCAGTGTCTTTCCGAGTCGTACCACGTAAAGCATGCGTGGGGTGAATAATTTGTCATATATACATATTATAATGAATACAAAAATATATAGCCAATACTCAAGTTCTTGAATACTCCTCGTTTACCCAGTAATCTCACGTATTAGCGCAGCGTTTCAATTGAGGCAAGAAATTTTCAAACCGCACTGAGTGGACTCAAGCCTCAGCATCGCTCTTCTGCGTCCCCGTCCTTATTTCAGATTGCGTCGTGGTGCTGACATCGTCTGAGTCGTGCGACGCGAAGATAGGAATGCTGACCCTTTTGAGCGCGCTGGAGTTGCCTGTCGAATCCAGAGGAATGGAGATCATCCCTGTCGTAGCCTCCATTTGCGTTCTGATCTTTTCACGGCGGTTGAGTGTTGCGAGGAGCGAGCTGAAGTATACTGTAAAGCCGGAAGGTAGGAGAGGGGGATGGAGTTTGGTTAGTACGGTTCAAGTTATCGGGGTGGAGGAGGGCGACGTACGTTTGCTAAGCATGTAGAACGCTCCCGCGTAAGCGAATGTTCCCTCCATTGTGAGTAGCTGGGAAGTTGGAATGGTTCATCGTTAATGCCACTAATTAAAGTTATTCGCAATACGTCATGAATTGAACTCACCATGATCAATGTAGCGATAGCCACTACGCTCGTGAGAAGGCCCGTCGTTACGGTATACAGGATCAGCGTGCTGATCACTGAGTTTGTTCTATGAGGTAGAGAATTTTTCGGTCGCAGAGAAGGGGGTGACTGAGATTGTTATTGTTGGGCATACCGTTTTATTCCTGACCGACTGTTCCAGAGCAGCACACATAGCGATCCGGCGAGTATCGAGTCGGCAACGCAGATGGAAATCAGAGTGGCGTCCAGTTCAGCCTGCCAGACGGGAAGTCAGATTGAATGAATCGTTGAGACATGCATCAAGCAGCAATTCTTACAACGAGATTAAGAGCCTGGAGGCCAGTCTTTCCTACACTAATGAAGCATAAATGCGTCGACGTGAGAACGGACCGTCGCGGACTTGGATGCATATAATTTCACACACGTTTTGATGTGGTATCTAAATTCAAAGGGCAGATTAGGGATGATCCGCGATTTTGTTAAATAAAAGGACCCACAAAGACCCGCAACTAATGCACAGATGACAGGAAATACCTGGTCAGTCGGGTCCATTAGTGAGGATGGACCTTGCCTATTAGGCAGAGTGGGTGGAACATACTGCCGCAGTGGTCAAGATTGTGTTCCTCTTGCTGACTACATTCCATCGGAACGCGTGAATACATGGAGTTAGAGAGTATGGAAACGGAGATTACTTACGTCTCCAGATTCGATAACAGTAGAATCTATAGTAGACTGAGTTTAGTCACCGTGCCTATAAGGTACTTGAAAAAGCGTACCCTCTCACACCGCTATCGCTTAAGGACTAAGAAGGCCCATGAATTATTAACGTGAGCCTGAAAGAATTGAAACCAGACACATGCCATCATAAACAACGAGAACTAAACCGAATAATAGCTCAAATTATCACGGAGCAATTTCGAGGAGATGCGAGACCCACCGACAACGTCCTACAGTCTCATGGTTAGCGACTCATGGATAGGAGCAAAAAAACGATTTGAATGCTCGCCATGGTACGTGGTTGAGAAGTATGCTTAGGGGTTGGCTATGGACTCCTCCGTGAGCTTAAGCAGCGCGACTGCTGCGAACACAGCGTGAAGCGTGTCCAGAATCCTATTACGATGTAAGATGTATAGCACATGCTTGAGCGCTTAAAATGACGAGGAGCGCACCAGAGAAGTAGAACCTGCATCAAAGTATACAGTAAGAAATTATCATTGCATCGAGGGTAGATGATGGACTCGAACGACGACGAAGACTCACAAAAAGCGCGTGTATAGAGGGTCTTTACCGGATCTCCGGAAGTAGACAAACGTTTGATGTGTCGTCAGGCCGTAGAACCTGCAAAGAATAATAATACGTTAAAGAAAGAAAGCAGGGAAGAGTCAGTCGGTTGGGTCGTGAAGTTGGAGGCTGGGCGCTACGCACACGCCTGCAAGGTAGCTGCCCGCGAACAGGCCGTTGATCGATTTTGTTAGTCTTGCGGCAAGATTGGGGTCTAATGGGCCTGCCATTGGTGTTGATGCCATTAGATTGTAGACCAGCGTGCCGATTGAAACTAAAGGAGATGGAGACGATGGGTGTGCAGGTGCTTGATGATTCTGTCAAGATGGCAGTCAGTCAGTCAGTCAGTCAATCAATGTCGTTGTTTTATTGTATCCCAGCTATGTAGGTGGCAGCCCCTTCGCTTCTACCGGGTATCGAGGTCTGAAACGAAGGTTATTTTCTCTTTCATCAGCTAGAGTTCATGTCAGGTGAGTTAATTTAAGAGCTAAAATTGGTATCGTTTAGTAGCCCAGGGCATCGGTGCCTTTTCGGGTCATCTTTGGCAGTACAGTTGAACCCCTCTTAACCCATACCTCTCGGTGGACGGCGTGAGCTATGGGTTATTGGAGGTTATGGGTTTTGAGAGGTGACTTTTAGTGGGAAATGACGATTTGGTTCCCTCTAAAAGGTATGGGTTATGGGTTATGAGAGGTATGGGTTAAGAGGGGTTCAACTGTAGCATATAAATAAGTCACTTCGCGGAGATCATTCGTTCGTACACACACACACTCCCTTCCTTGATGGGCCCTGCTTGCCAGTGGAAGATGATCCTCGGTATGTAAAGTTTCGTCATTTATAGTATGCATGATAGAGAGGAAGCTCCAACGAGGGGGGACGTCAAGGTCACCGCGGCACCCTCATGTTTTGCCGTTAATTCAGTTCTCGAACTTCCTTATCACTGATCCACTGATTCACTGTAAGAAGGAAAGATCACCATCAAGAACTTTAGCCGAACTCAAAGTCCCAAGCTGCAGCCGTTGTCGGCCAGTCCTAAAATGGATACAATGTGTCAATATTTCAATCCCCGTCATGATCATGCTGCCAGGGCACAGCCACCATCCGTCAGACGTTCATTTGCGTCCGTTTGCCCGCCAGCACGCTAGTGCTCGCGCTTAGTATTCCTTTTCTTTCGCTTTCGCTTCTACTTCTACTTACGCCAGTGTAGGAGACTAGGACCGCTCCTCCACTCCGCTGGGCATTGACAGCAAAGGAAAGCAGATGATATTCTACCCCATCCTCCTCCCATGGCCAATTCTCGTGCACGCGCTGGGCCTAACGGCACTCGGGTGCGCCATACTATTCCAAGCAAAGCCGAAGCCAACGCGCGCTGCCAGTGGGAATGCACCGGAAGGAGAGGATAGATCTACACTAGGAATCGCGACAGTTGCGCTTGGGATGTCGTGTAAGTATCTTCTCTGTTATCCCTATCCCTGTCCCTGTTCTTGCGTTGAACGATCTCCTCATCCGAACGCCCTTCCGACCCGAGTTCGCATTCGCTTTCATAAAACCTCGATGATAATAACAAATACTGAACTCTTACACATTACAGATATCGCCACATCGTACATGCCCATGGAAGAGAACCAGTTCCTGCACGCTAGCGCGCCCGTGCGCGTCCTGCTCGCGACGCTGGCAGGGGTTAAGTGGCTGGCGGCGCGGAACGCCGGCGCCGCTGGCACAGCGCTGCTGGGGGTGGTGCTGTACGATGGCCTGGGCGGGCTCGTGCTGGGGTGGTATTTGGGGACGTTCAGTGGGAAGATCGCGGCGTATAGATAGATAAGATGGATGTATGGATGACTGATTGAGTGTTACCCGTGATGGTCCATAGTCTATGCCAACATGATTTACAATAATAGTACACACGTTGCGTACTCGACACAGAAATCGAGAACTTTGAATACATTGTCTAAAGGAGCACCGCAAGGACATGGCTTGGGCATCGGCGTTCGGCGGGTGGTTGTTGCGGCATTTCCCATGCATATATATACATACAGAAGGCGGCAGACGGTAAACTGCAGCGTCTGTGTCGCAGGACCAATAATTGTCGATGCGTACCCCCTGCCCCATATTATATAGGCATTGATAACGATAAGCCTTGCAGAGATTGTCATGCAGCTAGAGACCGCTGACATTCCCCCATCCCCATTCCCCTCCCGCTCTTGAGCAGACCTGCAGGCTGGGTCTGGCATCTATATTATTATATCGAGCGACCAAACATCATTTTCACCCTTTTCCTTTTCTCATACTGTAACTTGGATTAAGAGGGTAGTACTGCAGGCTGCAGGACAGGAGCGATTTCGAGTCTGTCTCTGGTTGCAGCCTCAGCCTCAGCCTGGGAGGTGAGGCCGAGGTGCGTGGCGCCGAGTTGGAGATCTAGATTCTGGAGTCTAGCTAAAGTGCGAGTTGTTGCTTTGAGCTGAGTGTATCCTACTGGCAGGCACTGCAGTGTTGTAACTGTAGTTGTTGCACTGGCAGTGTCCGAGTTCCGAGTCGCTTTTTTGCGCCTGGGATCAACTCCAAGCGCTTACTATACTTAGCAGTTCAGAGTCACTGCTGATTCGGATTCAATGCTGATGGAAGATACATACATACATACAAAGGGTTTATACGAGTCGAGACTGCGAACTGCGATGCTTACTCTATAAGCATACGATTTCGATTTCGATTTCCGTAAATATTTGATTTGATTCAGACGCCGGATCTGACTCTCACGGACTGATTATTGTTGGATCTCAGAGGTGCATTATTTGAATTTGCATTTGCATCTGAATTTGAGGAGCATATATATATTATAGACATTGATTGTAGGTCCACGAGATGAGATGAGATGAACGTGAAAGTGGGGAAGGGAGGGTATAGACGCGAGATGCGACTCTCGAGAGAGCGACGCGTTTTCGGGTTTTCATTTTCATTTTCGGGACACTAGAACACCAAGCAGAGCAGTGACAGTGGGTACAAAGGAAAAGGAAACGTGACCGTCGTACGTCGGACTGGGAAAGGAAAGGAAAGGAAAGGAAATGGTCAAAACAAAGTCGCGAACCACGACTTACTCTATGTAAAGGGATGATTATATATAAAGATGAGAACGAGAAAGGCTTGGGATAGGCATGAGAGATGAGAGATGGGAGTGAGCATAAGCATAAGATTAAGTATGAAAATAGAAAGGAGAAGCCATAAGCCTGGGGGGTATCATCGTTCCGAGGTTCGCTTGTACCGTATGTCATACGGTATGAGTATCGTAGGGTGGGGTAGGGTATAAGTATAAGTATAGGTATAGGTATAACCTGAACCATATATAAGTGTTCTTGCGTGCGTGTCGTGTCCGACTCGTACCGTGTCGCGTTGTGTCGTATGACGAGGACGACGAAGGCGAAGATGGCGGGGTTGATTGGTGCCAGATGAGGTCTGGCGTGCGACCGCGACCCCGGTCACAGAGCTAGGATGGGATGGGATGACTCGGAGGCGAGGCGGGCATGAAGGCGAGGACGAGGACGAGGCGTGAGCGATGTCATCCTTTGTCATCGCATTTACTTCCTTGACATATACGGTCTTGTGCTAAGTACTCAATTTGTTGTTACGTCAACCAAGGCCCTCGATAGCTATAACAACAATGCGATTGGCAGGCCGGGCTAAATACAAACACAGTATACCAAGATCAACATTGTTGCCAAACTAACATATAGGAAAACGATAACTCCCAAGCTGATCGTGGAGACTCTGAATACTATTTGAGTGAAGTTATACACACCATGATCTACTCTACATCCCAGAGAACCTGAAAAAGATAGTGATCACCCATAAGGCCTGCCAATTCTGTACGCACTACCGAGAAGGCACACAGGGTTCATTTTTTCCGGAAAATAATGTTATACTATACTGACCGTCACCCCAGTCAATTTTCCGATTTAAGCCTCAGCGTTGCTCTTTGCGTAGCCCTCATCCCAGATCGCACCGTAGTACTTACATCATCCGAATCTTCCGAGTCTTCCGACGCGAAGATAGGGATGCCGATTCTTTGAGCGCGCTGGCTTTGCCTAATCCTGTTGAGTCCAGAGGAATAGAGATCATCTCTGTCGTGGCCTCCATTTGCGTTCTGATCTTTTCGCGCCTGGTGAGTGTTGCGAGGAGGGAGCTGAGGTATACTGTAAAGGTGGAGGGCGGGAGGGTGCTGGGTTAGTACGGTTGTTCGGGTTCCCAGGTTGGAGGGCGACGTACGTTTACTGAGCATGTAGAACGCGCCTGCGTACGCGAATGTTCCCTCCATTGTGAGCAGCTGGGAGGTTGGAATGAACGGTCCATCGTCAATCGCACTAAGGTATTCGCGATACATCATGAAATTGATCTCACCATGATCAATGTAGCTATAGCCACTATGCTCGTGAGAAGGCCCGTTGTTACGGTATACAGGATCAGTGTGCTGATCACTGAGTTTGTTCTAGGAAGTAGAGCATTGGTTAGTCAGAGAGGGGAATTGCTGGGAGTGTTATTGTTGGGCATACCGTTTTATTCCTGACCGACTGTTCCAGAGCAGCACACATAGAGTTCCAGCGAGTATAGAGTCAGCAACGCAGATTAAAATCAGAGTGACATCCAGTTCAGCCTGGGAGACGGGAAGTTTGATTGAATGACTCGTCGAGACATGCATCAAGCAGGGACTCTTACAACGAGATTAAGAGCCTGGAGGCCTGTTTTTGTACGCTAATGAAGCATGCATGCGTCCAGGTGAGAACAGACTGTCGCGGACATGGATGCATACAATTATACGCACGTCTGTGATGTGCTATCTAAATTCAGAGGCCGAATTAGGAATTATCCGCTGTTTTATTAAAGGAAAGGACTCACAGAGAGCCGCCACTAGTGGACAGATGACAGAAAACACCTGGTCGATCGCGTCCATTAATGAGGATGAGTCTTTCCTAGTAGGCAGAGTGGGTGGAGCATACTGCTGCAGTGGTCAAGATCGCGTTCCTCTTGCTGACTTTGTTACATGGGAAGGCGTGAATACATGGAGTTAGAGATAGTGGAAACAACGATGACTTACACCGCCAGATTCGATAACAGTAGAATCTATAGTAGACTGAGTTTAGTCACCGTGTGTATAAGGGACTTGAAAAAGCGTACCCTCTCACACCGCTATCACTTAAGCACTAAGAGGAGAAGGCCCACAAACTTATAACGTAATTTTGAACGAAGGGAGGAGATACGCACCATCATAAACAACGAGAACTAATCGATCCAAATAATAGCTCAGATTATCATGGAGCAATTTCAAAAGAATGCGTAACCCACCGACAGCGTCCTACAGCCTCATGGTTAGCGAGTCATGGATAGGAGCAAAAAAGCGATCTGAATGCTCACCATGGTACGCGATTGAGAAGTATGCTTAGGGGTTGGATATGGACTCCTCTGTGAGCTTAAGCAATGCGACTGCTGCGAACACAGCTTGAAGCGTGTCGAGAATCCTAGCAAGATATATGATGTATAGCCCATACTTCAGCACTTAAAATGACGACGTGCGCACCAGAGAAGTAGAACCTGCATCAATGCATATAGTAAGTAAGAACTCATCGTTGCGTTGAGGGTAGGTGATATAGGACTCTGGGCGGCAATTGTACTCGAACGGGTGACGAAAACGAAGACTCACAAAAAACGCGTATATAGAGGGTCTTTACCGGATCCTCGGAAGTACACGAACGTTTGGTGTGTCGTCAGACCGTAGAATCTATAAATAATACACAAAAGAAAGAAAGAAAGTAGGGAAGAGTTAGTCGGTTGGGTCGTGAAGTCGGAAGCTGGGCGCTACGCACACGCCTGCAAGGTAGCTGCCCGCGAACAGGCCATTGATCGATTTCGTCAGTCTTGCGGCAAGATTGGGGTCCAATGGGTCTGCTATCGATGCCATTATATTCGAGATTCGAGACCCACGCGCTGATTGAAATTTAAAAGAGATGGAGGCGATGGATGGGCAGGTACTTGCGATTCAGTTAGGATGGCAGGCAGTCGGTGAGTTGGCAGTCAATCAATGTCGTTGTTTTACTGCATCCCATCTATGTAAGCGGCACCCCCCTTGCTTCTGCCGGGAACTGAGGTCTGAAAGGACCCCGGGAAATGGGGAGTGAGGTCGGATACTAACCCGGACGGATTTTTGACAAATTTTCACACAGGCCAAGTGCCAATCCGGACAAAATTGTGAATTGTTTTGAAATGGCTGACTCCCACGATCTGGACAGAAAATATATCTTACGAGATGGCTAGATTCCTGATCCAGACGAAAGGCAGTCGTGGTGTACCGCTTTAGCGTGAGTTTGAGATTTATTATTCACGAGTTCGAGCATGTCTTGAAGTTGTAGCATATCTTCATATTTTTATGTGGTTTCTCCTCATCTATTCACACTTGTATGTTATTTTATTTTCAAGATTTTTCCTCCAGCATGTCCACGATATCATACATGGAACTTCAAAGTTTTAAACATATATATGTTCAAAAATGCCGCTCTGTTCGGGCCACTACTGCGATTTTTCAAAACTTGTCAATTTCTTCTACTCTTGTCAATCAACTTTCCTACACTCCTCAATTACAAGGTAGACTCTCAGTATCAGCATTAGGCCTCTACTCTCGAGCTCTCACCTGATGGTTTAAGCTGATTTCTCACCCTACAAAAAGTGGCCAAGCAGTTACAAAAGGCATTGAAGCTCTCACAGAAGCGAGGCGGGTACTGTAATTGCAAATATTAGGAGCTACCTAGTATGGGATTCAAGAAATTTAGCTATATTGCTTTCATGTGCTATTTAGACACCTAACACTTCGTTCCCTGTGTTTTTGAGGTCCCCCTGCGACGTCTGGAGCGATTTTAAGCTCGAACCTACCAATCCAGATGATTTTTAGCAAAAATAGGCCCGGTCCTGAGGTCCAGACGAATTTTGAGAAAATCAGAGGAGGCCGGGTCCAATCCGGACAAAATGGCTTACCTTGTGTCCGGACGAAAAGTGTGTTTTCGGGATCAGGCCCACATTGTCCGGGGTCCTGGTCTCAGGCGACTCAGAAGACCATTTTCCCTCTCCATCAACAGAAGGCCATGTCAGATGAGTTAATTTAAAAGTTAAAATTGGTATCGTTTGGTAGCTTGATCCCGCCAACTTCGCACGGCGTCACCAGTGCCTTTTCGGGTCATCCTTGGCGGTTGAATACATAAATAAGTCACTTCGGGAGGTAATTCGCTCGCGTACACTCTACTCAATGGGCACTACTTATCCGAGGGAAAGAGAAATATTCTCGATATGTACAAAGCTTCATCATTTATAGCATGTATGATGGATAGGAAGCTCCAATGAGGCGGACGTCAGGGCCACCGGAGCACTCTCATGTTTTGCCATTCATTCAGTTCTCGAACTTCCATATTACTAATTCACTGATTCACAGCATGAAGGAAAGACCATCATCAAGAACTTCAGCCAAACTCCCAAGCCCCAAGCTACAGCCGTCGTCGGCCAGTGTCCCAAAATGGATACAACTTGTCAATGCCGTCATTAAGCCTGCCAAGGCACAGCCATCATCCTCGGACCTTTCCTTTCATTTGCGTCAGTTTGCCTGCCAGAACGCCGGTGCTCGGACTCAATACTGATTTTCTTTCGATTCCACTTCTACTTACGCTAGTGTAGGAGACTAGAACCGCCCATACACTCCGGTGAGCATTGACGGCAAAGCAAAGCAAAGAGATGCTATTCTACCCCATCCTCCTCCCATGGCCGATTCTCGTGCATGCGCTGGGCCTGACGGCACTTGGGTGCGCCATACTGTTCCAAGCAAAGCCGAAGGCGCCTATTGCCAGTGAAAAGGCACCGGAAGGACAGGATAGGCCTACACTGGGAATCGCGACAGTTGTACTTGGAATGTTGTGTAAGTATCTTCTCTGCTATCCCTATCCCTATCCGTGTTCTTGCACCACTCTTGCGTTGAACGACCTCCTCAACCGAACGCCATCCCGAGCCGAGTTCGCATTCGCATCCATAAAATCGAGATAATAATAACAAATACTGAACTCTTACGCATTACGGATATCGCCACATCGTACATGCCCATGGAAGCGAACCAGTTCCTGCACGCCAGCGCGCCTGTGCGCGTCCTGCTCGCGACGCTGGCAGGGGTTAAGTGGCTGGCGATGCGGAACGCCTGCGCCTGCGCCGCAGGCACTGCTTTGCTGGGGTGGTGCTGTACGATGGCCTAGGGGGCTCGTGCTGGGTGGCATTTGGGGACGTTCGGCGGAAAGATCGTGGCGTATAGGTAGATAGGATAGATAGATAGATGACCGGTTGAGTGTCACCCGTGATGGTCCCATGGCCCATGCCAGCCAACATGATTTACAACTATACATTGCGTACTCAACACAGAAATTGGGAACTTTAAATATACTATCCAGAGGAGCACCGCAAGGACGCGTCTTGAGTTTGGACTGTGGCGGTTGGCGAATGAGTGTTGCGATATTTTTGATGTATGCATATACAGAGGGCGGGGGGCGGTAAACCACAGGATCTATGTTTCTCAAGACCAATAATTGCGTAGCGCGTCCCCGCTGCCCTTATCATAGACATCGGTAACGATAAACCTTGCAGGGACTGTCATGCAGCTGTTGCCATCCACCGATCCCGATCCCCTTCCCTTCCCGTTCTTGAGCAGGTCTGCAGGCTGGGTCTATCATCTGTATTATTAGATCCTTTCCTTCCTTCCTTCCTTCCTTCCTTCCTTCCTTCTAGTCTTGAATGATCTATTCCCATTGCTAGTGCGATCAGATAGATGCAACATCATTGTCACCCTTTTCCTTATCTCACGCTGCAATTTGGATTAAAGATTAAGAGGGTAGTACTGCAGGCTGCAGATGCAGCACGGGATCGATCTCCGATTTCTGAGTCTCTGACAGCCTGGGAGGTGAGGCCGGGGCGCGTAGCGCGTGACACGACGGAGATGGTGATCTGGATTCTAGAGTCTAGAGAAAGCGCCAGTTGTCGTCGTTGTCGTTGTTATTGGATGTTCGACGCCCGACGTCCTTTGAGATGAGCCGCGAGCGCGTCCTAGTGGTAGGCAGTGCTATGCAGTGCTGTTACTATTGCTGTTACACCATCAGTTTAGAGTTCGCGTTTTTTTGGCGCCTGGGACTGACTGCAAGCGCTTATCATACTTAGCAGATCAGAATCACTGCTGATTCGGATTCAATTCTGATGGAAGATGCTTACGTGCAAAGAATTTAATCTATACAACTTGGACTTAGACTCGGAATTGAACTCGGAATTGGACTGCGGACTGTGATACTTACTCTATAAGCATACGATTTCCATTTCGATTTCCGTAAGTATTTTATGGAAACCCGGACTGTCAAGCCTCCAAAGCCGTCACCAAACACATTGCGGCTGGCCATGCCGCCTGATGCGTACATGCTTGGCACGTTAGGACCTCGGTCAGTACTCTAAGAATATAGTACGGGCACAGACGGCGACGTTCGCAGTGGGGACATCGTTCCGGCAAGATATCTTGCCTTGAACGCAGTTCTCGACCTCGAGTCTTTGTAATTCTATTAACATATACATTATACTGTACATTTAAATTAATATGTATAAATGACAAGATATATTTGCTCGAGATCACTCCATCGAGCATGAATCAAGTTTCCGTGGTGGCAGACCGTGTGAATTTCCCTTGATGGGCCCGGCTCTCCAGCTAATTGTTATCACAGCGCACCAGTAAGGGACCAATATTATGTAGAAATGTACATATGTGCTCTGAGACATCTATAGACGATATTAGAGGTAAAAATTAGAATGTCCGGTGCATACAGAGCACCAAAACCAATTTCTACTGAGCCATCATGATCAAGCTACTTATTATTTACCATTTCATGGCTAGAACAAATACATAAATCATATATGCCCGAGCTTGTCCTACTTGTCTTCTGAAGCTATCAACTTCCCTAACTGGAACCATTTGCAGTATTTATTACAAACATGTTGCCCTGTAAACTTGTCAAAGGCTGTATTGACATTCCCTCTCCAAACAGCGACTGTTCGGCGTCTTCATGATTGCTCAGAGACCTGTGACTAAATTATTAGCATATTTTATCATTAAATAGCAAGCTTTATACAAACGGATGTGTCATGATTTGCGGGTCAGTCAACAAATTTCCTGCTCCTTAAAGAATAGATTTTATAAGCTGAACGTGGTCCTGTCCATAATTTTGATACATACCTTGAAAATCTGAGATGTAGGCCTGACCATGTGTAATATTAAATTGGACATGCTGTACAAAGCAAAGGAAGATGCCTATTTCATAACCTGGCTCATTACAATCCTGAAGTGGAACAGCATCTGCATTGTGGATGTACTTGATAAATAGGTCGTCCTCCAGCAGCAGTTCCTCCAATAAATATGATGCACGGTGAGATGTTGATCTACCTCCAGCATGAGAATCAAGTGATTTCTCAGAGTAAGCAATTGTGCCTTTGACAAATCGGAGTCGTGGAATTTCAAAAATGGCTCTTCTACAGCTGTGGTGAGTATAAAATCATCGATAAAATCATATGCAAATTGGAGAAGGGAATCCGCCCATCCAAGCATTGTTGCCTCTGTGAGCACTTTGCGGCTTTCATCAACATAGTTGAAGTTTTATTATGGCTCCAGAATGTCGGTCATCATAAGGGCGCTTCAGAGCTACTAGAATGTGCTTTGAGCTGTTGGAACCAAGTCCCACAGATGGAGCATTGGAGATCCACTGTAAGGAGGCTAAATGTGCAGTCTTGAATGTTCCCTTTCCAAGAAGCTTGATTTTGTCATAAGAAATATATGCCAAAAGACTTTCGCTCTGATTTATGATTCTATTTCTGCTGGGATTTTCTGTGTCACAAAGTGCTGCAAAAGAAGGTGCTTTGATGAGGTAGCAAGAGATCCGCTCTGTAATCTGAGTGTCAACTAAATATGGCTGATTAGTAGAGTACAATTAATAATAAGTATGGGAACATACACTGTTTCTGTTTTTCAATAATCAGATTCTGGACACCCAAAGATATACCCTTTCGCACTTGGTCAGGATCAAGCTGCTTGAATGAACCACTGGACCGCTTTTTCTCAGAATGAATTTTCTTGGATGCTGAAGCTGCAATTGGTAAATGTTTCTCTGGGCTGGGTGGTGCTTTGCGCTTTGGGTATATTACATCTGGTGTCACCTATAACCAAGTAAAATAGTAATCAGTATTAGCTGCTGACTACATGAATAATATACAAACCGGGTGTATTGACTCAATGTGCCTAGCATGAATATCTTGGTGATTTGGGTAGTCCTCTGCACAAAGCCATTGATCACGGTCAATTACCAAAGAAAATTCAATGGGAGATTTGGGTGGTGAAAAACAAGAGAACCATCCGACTTTGCACCAGTTTTTTCTTCAAAAATCGGCCTTGAAAATATGGTGTTAATGGATCCATTTTGCTGATGTCTTGCCAGCTCCCTGTTTCACGGACTGTCATGGTTGAAAAATCCCACGGAAATCCATCAAACAGCTTTTGAAGAGGAGGGAGCAAGCTTTCTTTGATTAATAAAGAAAGAGCAGGTGGAAAAATCTCATATTCGACTGCCATTCCTTCCCGAATTATCTGTTTACATTTGAGTTCTTGTAAATTATTAAACAAGAGACTAACCCACCGTGTTTCCAACTTTACCACTAAGTAATTGATAGGAGACCTGAAGCAGAATACGTACTTCATCTCTGACTTGTGCTCGAGATGAAACTGCCCCAGGAAGAGACCGGGGGCTGGAGGGATTTTATATGCTGAAGATGACCAGCGGTGGCGTTCATCTTGATATCTCATGTGCGCATGAGTATAACCAGTATGAGATGGTCCAGATGGCAAAGAAGATGGTGGAATAGATTTTTGTTCAAAGAATTTTGAAAGAATGATGGACTGCTAACAGTCGGAACTTGCTGAGATACAGCAGTAACACGTCCCTGAGGAGTATGTGCACCTGTAGAAGAGCATAAATTACAATTGATTATCAAGAAAAGATAGTTTACCTTGACGTTGTGACTCATTTATCATTCCCGAATCACAGATAAGTTCACAGCACCCTCAGTGGCAGAGTCATGATGTATAGACATTGAAGGTGCAGAGAGCGGTCCACTAGGTGCTGTTACCATAAAGCGCAAACACAAAGACCACTTTAATCAACACTATTGAATACATCATACAAAATATCACATACCTGCTGCTGCAGCTGTTTGCACTACTCGGGCAGTAGTTGTCCGTTTACCCAAGTAGTGTTTCATACAGGAGCCACATATGTAGCGTCCGGGAATATCTGGCCGACCTTCATTACTAACATAGAAACGGTTCTCGCCAGGTTGTATAATATTAGAGCAGCTTGGCCGTTCACAGGCACAAGCAATAGTTGCAACAGAGTCCTGCGTAAACTCTGCTGCTATTTTTAAAAGATTAGAAGACATAGCGTGCTGTGTGAGTGTTTGGTTGATGATAGTATGCAGCGTTGAGTAGAGTAGAATAGATTATACAGCCCAGTCAAGGCTCTATTTAAACTGATTTCCATTCAACTAGAATATTCTACTAGGCTCTATGAAGATACTAAGTAAAGTAATCCTATGAATAAATGTGACTAAAGCAATGAGTCAATAATGAGAAACATGAGTAAGCACAGTAGGTGCCCAGCCAAACTGTAAGTCACTGGACCTCCCGGGTATATCCGAGTATATTCTAGCATGGACACTTGGTCTTACCAATCTATTTCTAATCTAAATACTTTGTGTTCTGGCAGTTTCGGGAATATTTATCACTGAGTCAAAAGCACGCACACAATGGCTACTTAAGAGTGCAGTCTACATGCATTGAGACTTTCTTCAATATTATAAATTTCTCAATTGACTACACAGATATGCCTCAGCAGAATCAGCATAAGCCGCTCGTATGTCCTGTTTGTTCATTCATCAGATCAATTACTGTGGGCTCACATTGACTGTCAATAGCACCACTCGAAAGCATTGCCTGTCATATCATCAACTACTGGAAAATGAGGAAAACGGACATTGAAATATTGCAGCTCCTCAAGAATGAACACATGGATACAGAAGTGTATGGGCTTGGGTATGTTGTTTTATTACTTAGTCTACTAAGTAGGCGCTCATGCTAGTGATATAAACAGAATGACATCATTTAAGGCTATCCGCAAGCGGATGGGTCTATTGTCTACTAGGCAACAGGGTCACACAGTTGAATCAATTCATGATTCTGTAGTGGCCCTGCGAAAGCGGTTCCCCTAAGGCAGGGGCCCGTGATATGACGTCTCTACTATTTCATGAGATGGGCATGAAGGTTCCAAGGCAAGTTATTAAAGCTCTATTGTCATTGCACCTAATTTACTTGCACAATATACTAGAAATCTTGTGGTTGTCTACTTCCGAGTATATGAACCTGAATTAGTTCATGAACGCAAGGCTGGGCGGCTGAAGCAACGCCGTTTCTGGGCTGCAGGTGTAAATGATATTGTAGCTGTTGATCAGCATGACAAATGGAAGCGCTTTGGACTTGCTCTTCACATTGGCGTCGATCCATTTGCTGGTCGGATACATTGGGTTAAAGTCTGGTGGACAAACAGCAACCCAAAGCTTATTTTATCATATTACCTAGAATTTATTGAGACATTTAAACGTATGTCAAGTCTTGATTTATCAGATTAATGTGTGACTAACATTGTAGTAGACATGCCTCTTGTTTCCCAAAGTGATCCAGGCTCTGAGAATTATGGAATTGCTAAAGCACATACTGTACTATGTCATTGGCATGATCCAAGTTTGTCTGGGACCATTCAGCACCGTTGGATGCGAAAGAAAAAGAATATCAAGCCAGAAATTTCTTGGTCACAGATGCGTCGGAGATTCACACCAGGATTTGAAGATCTTTTAGAAGCTGGAGTTGTAAATGACTGGTATGACATTAATCGCCCGCTTGACCTGTAAGCTGTGTGCTATATATGTTTTTGTTCTATTGACTAAAGATACATCTTAGTCTGGTCTTTCGCTGGATATTTATTCCTTTTCTTCAAAAGAGCTTGATGCATGGGCAGACCGCATTAATAACAGCCGTAAACGTGCCGATCGCAACAAGATCCTACCACATGGAGTCCCAAATGATATTTACAGCTCCCCACATCGGTATGGAGCTCTTGACTTTAAGGTAATGCATGCATTTATAAAATATTGACTGATTGTCCTGAATTTAATTTGTACATGTCTTGTAGATTCACGTTGAACAAGCGGCAATTGATTATGTGCAGCAGGAGTTTGCACCACCAGAAGATCCAGTTTTCCTTCTCGTCCCCCGAGTTTAAAAATATGCTCAAATTCTTTATGAGAGCATGGGAAGCCCAGTGGTGAACTCGGAAAATGTGTGGGACATATACCGCGAGCTTATCTATAGATTTGAACACCTTGACCAAGCTGTGGAGTTCATGGAAGAGTGTCAGGTATTTCTCAGCTTATGGAATAATCAAGACGACAATGAGATCATGCCTCCAGATGGAAGAGAACTTTTGGTGGACTTGATTACGCAGATAAAGATGGGAATTACTACATGGGTGGTGTAAATAATGGAAGGGGACTTGGTGTGTACTTTGTTCAGCATGGCATTGAATATTGATCTAATCATTCTCCCTATTTTAGACACAGCTCTTGAGAAAGAGCTTGACAGGATGGAAGATGAGGATGATGATTTTGAGGTTGTTGAGGTTGATTTTACCGATGATGAATATGACAATGTTGAGGAAGACGAGTGGTAGATAGAAAATATTTGCATTGTTGGAAAGAATTATTTAAATCACATCAATCACCGTGAACTAGATTAGAACTATCTACTCAATACATACATCTATGCTCTATCATGGAGACCTATCCCTTATTCAACTACATCGTCATCTCACCATTGCCGTCTGTGCCCGTACTATATTTCTAGAGTACTGACCGAGGTCCTAACGTGCCAAGCATGTACGCATCAGGCGGCATGGCCAGCCGTGATGTGTTTGGTGACGGCTTTGGAGGCTTGACAGTCCGGGTTTCCATAGTATTTGATTTGATTCAGACGCCTGATCTGATTCCCAAGAATTGATTGTTGTTGAATGTTGGATCTCAGAGGTGCATTATTTGCATCTGATTTTGAGGAGCGTATACATATTATAGACATTGCATTGATTGTAGGGTCCACGGGATGAACTGAAATGAGATGAACGTGAAAGTGGGGAAGGAAAGAGCATAGACGCGAGTCTCAACTCTCGAGGGAGCGCGTTTTCGGATTTTCATTTTCATTTGAGGGATACTGGTATACCAAGCAGCGGCAGCGGCAATGGGTAGGGTATTACAGAGGAAAGGTCGAACGTTTAAGCAAGTCAAAACAAAACAAAATCGCAAATCACGGTTTACTCTATGTATGTGGATGTAGGGGATGATTATATTATATAAATATGGGAATGAGAAAGTCTAGGGATGGGAGATGGGAGATGGAATGTGCATAAGATAAGGTAGAAGTCTGGTTGGGTTAGTATAAGATAAGATAAGTCTGAGGGATCATCGTCCCGGTTCCGCATTTCGCTTGAACTGTATGAGTATCGTGGAGTCGGGTATAGATATAGATATAGGTAATATTGGAGCATCCACGAGTGTTCTTGCGTGCGTGTCGTGTCGTGTAACGAGGACGAGGACGTTTCAGGGGCACGGGGTGCCAGGCAGGGGGGAAATTGAATCTGGCGTGCGACCTCGGCCGCGGCCACAGCCAGGATGGGATGGGATGCCTCGGAGGCGAGGCGGGTATGAAGGAGAGGATGAAGGAGAGGATGAAGGCGAGGGCGAGGGCGAAGCCATCCTTCGCCTTCGCATTTGCTCCTCGCCTTGCCATAGCCGGTGGAAGAAAGACGTTGGGCGGGGAAGCCGTAAATGACGCCGAGGACGACGAAGAAAGCTTCCTTTCATACCATGTTTTCGCTGTAATAGACCTGCTGAAAAAAAGAAAGAGAAAGAAAAGAAACAAGAGATGAGACGGATGAGACGGAGAGAAACGATGTAATGCATGCATGCATTACATCGAGATCGAGACGACGTGGGATTTAAATTTAAATTTAAATTCCATAGGATAGGATAAAGAATTAAGGTGGAAGCAAAGCAGGCGAGACGAAGACGAAGATGCGAGCGTGAGGGCAGGAGAGGATCGGAGTGGAGTGGAGAAAAATCAATGTATTCATGCGCATTCGCATTTGCCTTCATAAAACATCGATGAACAGTTCCTGCTCGCGGCGCTCGCGGGGTTAAGCTATTGAGGTTGACGATGTAGCCCCAGCCCCAACGCGTCGGTGGGCGGCACTGCGCTGCTGGGGGTGGTGCTGTGCGATGGCCTTGGCGGGCTCGCGCTGGGGTGGTATTTGGGGACGGAGGCGGCAAGATTGTAGGGTGTAGGTGAGATGTAAGGCGGCTGGCTGGCTGGCTGGCTGTAGGCGGGGGCGGACGGACGGACGGACGCGTTGTGTTGCGCTGCGTTGCATGTGAGTGTGAGTGAGTGTGAGTGTGAGTGGTATGCGTGTAGGTATTTTGCATATGTAGGACAGCACGGGACGGGGCATTCGATTTCGGGGCGTACGTACGGGATCTTGGTATAATATGGAATGGGATTTTATTGTCCAAAATCATCGTCATCTTGGATGTGTGGGACTGTGGGAGAGGGGAGTGTAGGGGTATAGGGGTGTAGGGGTATTGTCGCTCATTAGTAGGGTATGGGGCACTGGTATTGCGGGGAGGTATAATTAAATCGATGCGGTGCCCGACATCTGCATCGTGCATTATGTAGTCTGGCTAGGCGACTGTTGTGTCGTGTGTTGTATGTCGTGTGCACGTATGCTGGCCGTGACGAGCAATACGGGGCGGGTGCGGCGGGGTTGGCAGATTTGACCTTAGTGTACAAGCCCGGCCGCAGCTGGGTCGATCGAAGGGGCAGTTGCGAGCCGTTCTGCGCTGTTCTCTGTCGTACACGTAACACAACCGGAGATGTAGTTGATCTGGTTTGCTGGTTCGAAGCGCCTTCAAACCATGTTCTCACTATAATAGACATGCTATAAAAATTAGATATGATGGGATATTCATCAAGGAAGAACCGAAATCAATAGAAAAGAAAAGCATATTATTATATAAGCCCACGAATTAAATACAAGCATATAACTGAATTAATCCACCTTCCGGGCCCATTTGCGACCTCCTGCGGACGACGGTGTGCGTGGGGGCGGGGTGGAGACGCGGTGTGTGGCGGGTGTGCTGTCGCTGGTGATGTTGCTGGTGGCGGCGGAGGAGAACGCGCGCGTGGCGATGGGCTGGTGGATCTGCGGCTGTGTGTCCCACGACGTCGCAGCGGCGGCAGCGTAGGACTTTTCTTTCACATCTCGAAGCTCAAACTCGTCTTCCAGCTCCCTATGCTTGCCCTTGTCGTCGGCACCGATACCAACACCATCGCTCCAGTACATCCACATCTGCGCACCCAGCACAATGTTCAGCACGAGCGCGAGCGCAAAGCCCGCGGAGACGAGCGTGTCGCCGACCTCGGTCGCGGTGGTGAACAGCCGCGCGAGGCAGCCCGCGATCTGGGCGAGCACGGCGACGGCAGAGAGCTGCCCCGTGGACTGCGCGCGGTGGTTCTGCCGGATCTGCGGGAGCTTGGAGAAGAGGGACAGCGGGAGGGTGGTGAGCTGGAGGAGGGCGAGCGTCGGGGTGGGGAGTGTGTAGAGCGTGAGGAGGGCGCCGAGGGTCGCGAGGGATGCGAAGGCGAGTTTTGGGGTTTGGAGCGCGAGCGGGTGAGGGAGCGCGCGGGGGCGTAGTGGATGATGAGAAGGGTGATGAGCGTGTTTTGGAGGGTGAGGAAGAGGTTCTCGCCGTAGGTGGAGAAGGGGAATTGGTGCCGGAAGGAGTATGCGAGGGTGATGGCGTAGGAGAGGGTCTCGAGGACGTAGGCGGGCAGGGAGAGGCCGCGTGCGGAACGGGCGTTGACGACTGTGTTATGCGTTCAGTGCATGTTTGGTAGGTATGACATTGAGAGAGACGTACTAAGCAGAACTTGGGGCACTTTCATGACGGACCCGCCGACGACGATACCGATCCCGAGCCCTTTGGAGAGCGAGTATTTGAGGCATTTCACGTCGCCGACGTGTAGATTCTCAACGAGTGACGTGTAGCATTCCTGCAATAGTTGTATCAGCTGTCTGTTATAGCACAGAGTTTAGAGAGAAATAGAAACCTTTCCGACGATAGAGATGCCGAGGTCTTTGATGAACCAGGGCAGATTTTGGGTGATTGCAGTCATTGTCGTGGCGGGAGAGGAGGTGAGGCGAGGCAGAAAGTCACGCCGGCAGTCGAGTCACATATGTTATGTGATTCGGTGTGTGACGCAACGAGTTCTTGACCCAGCTTGACCACTTACCACATACCACCAGGACCCAGGAGCACGACATGGCGTCCAACAAACCGAACAAGCTGGCCTTCCTGTCCATGCCTGCGCCGGCGTCCTACGTAGCTGGTCTAGGACGAGGGTGTGTTCTGTTCATTCGTTAGAATCCTCCAAGTTCAACTCGTTCTGACTGCGCTTTTCTTTCTCGCTTTTAGTGCCTCTGGATTCACAACACGGTCGGATATCGGTCCTGCGAGAGAGGGTCCTTCAGCTGAAGTGATAGCGTACGTCCCTCCTTCCCCCAAAGCCTACATACTCACCCGCCAACGGACATACAGTGAAGCCCAAGCCAAACGCGGGGAAGAGATCGAAATCGACCCCGACCAGTTCCAAGACCCCGACAACGAAGTAGGGCTGTTCGCAGGCACGACCTACGAGCAGGACGACGAAGAAGCCGATAAAATCTACGATACCGTCGACGAAGCTATGGACTCGCGGCGGCGCGCACGCAGGTGGGTTGCATTTTAGCTCTTTCCTCTTTTTGTCCCCCGCAGGGTCAGTCGTACTCTGCTTCTCCGTGCATTTTAGACTCACTCGTTCTCGTTCTCGCTCTCTTTTTCCAGAGAAGCCCAAGAGCAAGCCGAGCTCGCCAAACACCGCGCCGAGCGCCCCAAGATCCAGCAGCAGTTCGCGGACCTCAAGCGCGGGCTGTCCGCCGTGACCGACGAGGAGTGGGAGAACATCCCAGAGGTCGGGAACCTCACGCGCAAGAAGCGCAGGCGCGAGGAGCGCACGTACGTGGTGCCGGACAGCGTCCTCGTCGGCGATCGTGGCAAGACGGAGTTTGAGAACGCGCTCGATCCGAGGCAGCAGCAGGTGCGCTTGCCTTGTTACTGTGATTTTTTTTTCTTTCTCATTCTCATTTATAAATTCTTTTATTTTAGGGCGGTGGATTTGAGACGCCAGCCGAGTCAGGCGGCCTGACCAACTTTGTCGAGATCGGGCAGGCGCGCGACAAAATCCTCTCCTCAAACTCGACCAGCTCTCCTCCGGCACCGCCACGTCCCTCTCCAGCACCAACGACCCCTCCTCGCTCCTCTCCGGCACATCCACCTCCGTCGACCCCAAGGGCTACCTCACCTCCCTCGACTCCGTGATCATCAAATCGTCCGCCGAGATCGGGGACATCAAGCGCGCCAGGATGCTCTTCGACTCGCTCGTCAAGTCGAACCCGAAGCACGCGCCCGGGTGGATCGCGGCGGCGTGCTTGGAGGAAACATGCGGGGCGGATGGTTGCTGCGCGGAAGATTATTAAGATGGGGTGCGAGCACTGTCCGAAGAGCGAGGATGTGTGGATTGAGGCTGCGCGGCTGCATGTGCGTTGTTCTTCCTTTTCTTCTTTCGTGTTTTTTGTGTGGTTTCTAACAGACTTGCTTTGTTTGTGCAGAACACAGAAGACGCCAAGATCGTGCTTGCAAACGCCGTGCAGCACGTCGGGCAATCCGTCAAGATCTGGCTCACCGCCGCCGCGCTCGAAGAGTCCCTCCCCGCGAAAAAGCGCGTCCTGCGCAAGGCGCTCGAGCACATCCCGAACTCGGTGCGCCTCTGGAAGGAGACCGTGAACCTCGAGTCCTCCGCGGCCGACGCAAGGATTCTACTGGCAAGAGCGGTGGAGGTCATCCCGCTGAGCGTGGAGCTGTGGCTCGCGCTCGCACGGCTGGAGAGCCCGGAGAAGGCGAAGCAGGTGCTGAACCGCGCGCACAAGGCGGTGCCGACGAGCCACGAGATATGGATCGCGGCCGGGCGGCTGCTCGAGCAGGAGGCGGAGTCGCCCACCCTGCCCTCCGGCGAGCCCAAGTCTACAGAGCAAAAGGCGAAGGAGCTCGAGCTGTTGGACAAGACGATCGAGGGCGCGGTGCGCGACCTGCGGCGGCAACAGGTCCTGCTCACGCGCGAGCAGTGGCTCAAGGAGGCGGAGAAGTGTGAAATGGAGGGCTCCCCGCGCACGTGCGAGGCGATCGTGAAGGCGACAGTCGCGATGGACGTGGAGGAGGAGGACCGCTTCGACACGTGGGTGGGCGATGCGGAGGCCGCGGAGGCGCGGGGGCGGGTGGGCGTCGCGCGCGCGGTGCTGGGGTATGCGCTGAGGGTGTTCCCGGGGCGGAGGGCGCTGTGGCGGAAGGCGGCGGAGTTGGAGAAGGCGCATGGGACGAGGTGGGTTCTTGCTTTCTTGCTTTCGTTCGTTGTGATTACTTACGTACGTTTTGTGTTTTTGCAGGGAGAGCCTCGACGCGATCCTCGAGCGCGCGGTGCTGCACTGCCCGCAGGCCGAGGTGCTCTGGCTCATGTCCGCCAAGGAGAAGTGGCTCGCGGGCGACGTGCCCGCCGCGCGCGAGGTCCTCGAGCGCGCGTTCGTCGCGAATCCGGAGAGCGAGCAGATATGGCTCGCTGCTGTCAAGCTCGAGGCGGAGAATGGCGAGTTTGGGGTCGCGAGGGAGCTGTTGATCAGAGCGAGGACTGTTGCTGATACTGAGCGTGTAAGTGACTCATCCATCAATCCGAGGTTCAATCCATTCATTGTTGTATTTATTTTTCAATGCGCATAGATCTGGATGAAATCGGCGGTATTTGAGCGCCAACAAGGGCAGACCACCACCGCACTCTCCACGCTGCAAACCGCGCTGCAGAAATTCCCGCGCTTCGCAAAGCTCTACATGATCCAGGGCCAGATCCACCAGCACGACCTGCACGACATCCCCGCTGCGCGCGCGAGCTTCGCCGCGGGCATCAAGGTCTGCGCGAAGGAGCCCGTGCTGTGGGTCCTCGCGAGCCGGCTGGAGGAGGCGGACGGGCGGAGCATCAGGGCGCGGGCATTGTTAGAGAAGGCAAGGCTGGTGAATCCGGCGAATGAGGTGCTGTGGGCGGAGGCCGTCGCGGTGGAGGAGCGCGCGGCGGTCGCAACGAGTTCTGCGCCGTCGTCGGCGGCGGCGGCGAGTGCGGGTGTGGGTGCGGGGACCCCGGCGCCGATATCCAGCGCGACCTCCGCACAGGCGAAAGCCATGCTCTCGCGCGCGCTGCAGGAATGCCCGTCCTCCGGCCTGCTGTGGGCGCTCGCGCTCTGGTCGGAGCCGCGCGCGTCGCGCAAGACCAAGTCGGTTGACGCGCTGCGCAAGACGAAGGACAGCCCGCTCGTCGTGTGCACGGTCGCGCGGGTGCTCTGGGCGGAACCGCATGGTGGAGCGCGCGCGGGACTGGTTCGGGCGTGCAACGGCGACGGACCCGGATCTTGGCGATGTGTGGGCGTGGTGGCTGAAGTTTGAGCGGCAGCATGGGAATGAGGTGTGTGTTTTTTTTTTCTTTTTTTTTTAAAAAATTTGATGGCCGACTGACTGACTGGATGGTGTGCAGGAACAGCGAGAGATCGTGAGGACGAAGTGTGTCGCTGCGGAGCCGCACCACTCGCCTGTGTGGCAGTCGATAGCGAAGGATGTGCGGAATGTCGGCAAGTCGACGAAAGAGATTCTCGAGATGGTGGCCGATGCGTTGAAGTGAAGAAAAAGCCTTATGTTTCAAGTTGCACTGGCCTTTTTGTTTTTGTTTTCTTTCCTTGCGTACGTTCTTACTTACTATCATGGTGATTATTATCTTTTGTTCTGTGTCGTTGTAATACATTTAGAGAATAGAGGCTACCCTGTAATAATGATATGCTTTCTATTGAAGAGTAGGCATTTGTCTTCTATGCTAAGAAGGGTGTACATGAGCAGCAGATGTATTCAGCACGAAGGGATGTTTGGTGCCGTGGCGGGAAAGAAATGTTCCAGCATTACGTACATGCCTGTATCAAGACTAAAAGTAAATACTCACGGAAAGGCCCTCCAAATGCACAGGGAAAGAGAAGAGAAACAACAAATGGAGAAGAGATTGGATGGGGATGTAAATGTACAAGAACAGGAAAAGGTAAAATGTACTTCCCTTTGCATCTCTTTCACCTTTGGCACGGTATACAGCCAACCTCGGTATATGTGAGAAAAGTTGTGAATATGAATTGAGCTCTCAAATCACATCGTGGGAGAGACTCTAAATCATCTCGCTTGGACTCATACCACCATCATCCTTTACACCTCACCTTTGCATAATCTTTGCACCAACCTAATCTTCACAAAATATCACACTAAAATTCATCTAATAATGTTAGGACTTCATGAAAGTTCTTTATTTCAATGTATGTCTGCTTTTATTATAATCTGTGCATAACAAAATTTTATTTTCTGGTTTTCAATAGATGTCATTATGATCTTCATGTGCAATGTGTTTGTCTTGATAGAAATTGATAATGTATGTCAATTGGTCCCTTTAGTTGAAAGTTGAAAAACAAACAATTTCTAAATTAATTGTTACAAAAGTCTTCTTTAGTGCAGTAATTGCACCAATGGGTAAGCATTATCTTAATATTTTGAATTTATATTACTAATTAGTCTTTAATCAAAAATTTAACTGTAGATAGTGTATTTGTGATTCCTTATTACATGTTTCATATCCTCACTTTATCCTTATGCTGCAGCAGGTGCAGTATGCACAGTTGACTTGCTCAGTACATAAGGCATCTCTATATAGTATAAATACATGATAATATGTAGTAGATAGCCTCATCCTAAACTTGGTTTAGCTTCAGTCCTGACACAAGTTTAGGATCCTCTACAACTTAACTACTTTTGGCTGCTACACCTTGTTGTGCTCTTGACTGCTTAAGAAAACCTTACACCCACTACTTTTTTGCTCATCATGAGCGCCCAACTCCAAGACAACTCCATGGAATACCCACCACTTCAATTCCCAGAAAACTCTGAACAAGTACCACCACTTGCACCAGCATCAGCATCCCAATTCCAACACAGCTTCATGGACACCCTCTTAGACAGACTTTGCATACTCATCATCACCCTACAAGACATTATTCAGGTAAATAGAGTGAGAAGAACTTAGGCAAACATCACATATAGATTGCAACAACATCTATCGATGAAGGATATGTGAGTACACATAAGTTTTTCTTCCTGAACCATGTTCTCAAGAAGAAATCTAAAATTTTCACCTGTCCACCACCCAATTATTTCAAAATTCCTAATATATTCAGTGTGTGTCAGTAGATACTTAAAGGTCTCCTCCCAGCCTCTTACTAGTAATTCAACTACACTTATACACATGCTCAAGGTGACTATACTGGCTAACCAAAACACAATACATCTGGCTTTGCACCCTGAATTTGATTTGCATATGATCACATGACTTGAATTCTTATGTAGTCACTTTTACCCAACCCCTAGACTCGCCAGCCAGTCACACTCGCGGGCTCTAGTCACACAGCATCACAGGAGCACATGATCAAGCAAGGGAGCGAAGCTCAGCGAGCAGACTGGGCCGTCTCGGGCTCATTTTGGGTGGTGGCCATTTCCCCCAATCTTGATGTGTCAACTTTGTCAAAAAGTGGCCACACCTCGAAAAAAAGTGCTCAAATTGAGTATACATAATACCATTTTTTTGCATTTTGGATTGAATGAAATAGTTTCTAAAAGGGTGATTTTTTTGAAAACTTTGAATATTGACTGTACTGCAGTGTAGCTACTTTGGGTTATTACTGAATGACGACCAGAAGTTATCATACAGTGTTGGTGCAAACTCCATCGGGGCTTTTCTCGTGATTCGTCGTGTACGAGGTGCTGTAGGCACTGTCTGAGATGGTGTTGACAGTGCTGGAGCAACTGTACGAGCACATTTGGATGGGGACTTGTTGATGTTACCTGGTATCAATGACTCTGAGTCTTGAACAAGCGTTGGCTGACATCGTTTAGTGGCTCTTGAAGCTTGTGGAAGGGCTGGAATGTCGAGAGAACAGAGAAATGTAAACAGCTCAGCCCCAAGTTTGTCCCACTATCCCCAGCTTGCTTGGAGTATAGAAGATAGGAAAATTTCTGACTTGACCGGACCAATAGATGCTAGGAGCTCGCGGGTGTTGTCGTCGAGAATAACTTATGGACCCCACATGGTACGTGGCCAATACTTAGCCTTTGTCTCACGCCTCCACTTATACAGTGCCATCTGAACTGAATTAACAGGTGCAACACGTTTGGGGCTTTCTGGTGAATCATTTGTTGAGGTTTGCCTGGGTGGACACTGTCAAATAATTTGGGGTTGCAAAGATTGCAGCACAATGCCCTATCGATTTCTTGAGAAATTATTGGTGAGATTCAGAAACATTTAACACAAACAAATCAGCGTACCTGAGGGCTCATTCCGGAAAACTGTTTGCAGCATAGACCGCCGACAGTCCATTGTTTGAACATACAGGTAAATACCCTCTCCTTGTGCATCCCTAAGTGTCTCTGGCGTAATATGTGCTTCATTGAGCTGGACAACTTCATCGTAAGCTCCACTGAACATCCCTCGCTTCTGACCATGAGCAATGGCATACTGAACACCATTCTTTGAGGAAGCAGCACGATTTTGAACGCGGCTCTGTCCATGACCTCGACCCCTTGCCCCGAAGTCTGCCCTGCTCCCCTTGTAGTCGCTGGTGGTTGGGGTATACCAGCCACTTCAAAGGCTGATTTCTCGACATTCATAACTGCCAGGCCTTGCCGTCCAGGTGCTCGTGCTGCACGACCAGCCCACTGGACCCACGATGAAACATTCTTAGGTACTTTCCATTGCACGACAATGTCAATATCAGGAATATCACAACCCTAAGTAACAATAATTATTAATATGAAAGAAATAGAGGGAAAATGAAGCTTACCATGCCAGCTGCATCTGTACAAACCAAGATACGAACTTTTCCTTCCCGGAACAGCTTCATAACCTGTTTTCTATAGGACTTAGACATAGTTGCATTGTAAGGTCAAACAAGTCCAAGATAACGGTATTTTGGGTCCACACGTTCATTGAGATAATCAACGATAGAGCTGCCTGCTTTGATATCATCAGAGTAGAGAAAACATTTGTTGATATCGACAAAAGATGTCATTGAAGTCGGGACAAGGAAATCAAGATCACGGAAGGAGTTTGCAGGATGCTCCATAGCACAAACTACCTGCGAGACATTGCAGCGATCGTTTCCGGTATTGACAAACAAGTATCCACTACGATCAAACTGTAGCTTACTGAGTAGGTCTTGATGAACAAGAGGGGTAAGAGTTGCTGTCATGGAAATAATGGGAGTGTTCTGAGGTGGGAAAGCACAAACAATGCCAATGGAACTGTATGCTTTAGCGAAAGGAAGCACCCCAATGGGAAATACAATGGGCCTCATCAATGAAAATTGATAAACAATGAGGCCCGAATTCTGGTTTTCAAGGACAGCATCAATGAATCTTCAGGACAGCAGCATCTCTGGAGACAATATGACGATCTGCCACTCCCCTGCCACTACGCCCTGAGCAGATGTCTTAGCTTAGTATGAGATTAAAATAAGATACTAGACTAACCGCCATAACAGACGGGCTGCAGCCCCCATTAGTCCCATTGATAGCAATGGCCTTCAGACCAAACTTGTCTTGAAATGTAGCAACCTGATTTACCAACGTTAGTCACATTATATGTATATATTGATAAATGATACACTTGTTCGTCCTCGAGAGCCAGTAGCGGAGATACCACCAATGTTACTTTTCCCTTACTCGATGGTAGTAAGTGTGGCCCAGCAGCAATTCCAGTTTTCCCTGAACCAGTTGCCACCTGAAGTACCACATCTTTCTTGAGAACCTGTGCCCGCATGCAAGAAAGCTGGAAGTCGTGAGCGCCATTACTCCATTTCTTGAACTGTGTCTTTATGAGGTCAGGAAGTTTTTCAAGCTCTTTCTCGAGAGCGGCAAGCTTGGCCAAAAAGTATGTTCGCTTTGCTTTATGACGAGTGCCTACAGGTGGTTGGGAATATGTTGCAGGCATTTGAAGAAAGGAGAAACACGTTGATGGTTAAATAAAGAGCAAAAAAGTAAAGATGATTGAGATTGAGAATTTAATTCTTGCATCTGATTGTCTCAATGTCTGCCCACCATTCTCAGTCGTGTTTTCAACGGCGACATATTCTACTTTCTTCCGACAATGAACCAAGTTTTGAAGGCTTTCCTCCTTCAGATCCACCTGATGACATTGAAACCGATGATGAGCAAATTTACGTCGAGACGACTGAAGACCATCCATTTCTTACCTCTGATGAAGACACACTTCAAGATATCCCAATAGCAACTTCTGACGACATTCCTCTTCATAATAACAGAGACCATCCAACATCTGATGATATACCATTAGCTTCATTAGTATGCAACCAAACTGAAAATCACCATTTCTTTCGCATTTGCAGTTCATCGCTTCCAGCACCGGTTCAACTACCCACCAGCGACGATGTTATGTTCACACCAAGGGCAGAAAGACGTTACCAAATGGATCATATGACAAACAAACATTTAGGAACAATGGCCACAAACAAAGTAACAAATGCTGACAAGGCCGAGCTAGAGGCAGCAAAAGAGGTAAAGTTGAAAGAGACATTTTTCGACGAGATCCTTGAATAGCTACAAAAGGGTATAACCTTGGCCGAGTTCCTCAAATATGTGTTCAACCCCAATACACGGCACATCTTTGACTGGAAGTGGCAAGGCTTCTTTCGACAAAAAGATACTGTTAAGGAGATCTTTGGTTATTGGACTGGAGCGGGATATAACAGCACAACGCACACATTCATCACTGATTGGGTTGTCGAACAAGCCAAGAAAATTGTTGGGCAGGAGTCAAGGGCGATTTCAGAATCAAACATGTTGCAGAAAACATCTATGACAGTTGATGACACCTTCTTCTTGGACTACAGTTTGAAAACATCACCCTCAAGCTTTGCAGCCTCGCGACTAAAAGCTTTTTCCTTTTGATGCATTCTCAACCACACAACGGCAGAAAAGGGAACTGAAAGAGGGGTCATGTAAGAAACAGGAACTGGTATTGCAATTCTCATTTCATTCAGTGAAACAAAACTTACGCAGATCTGTCAGGTCCAGGGCTCAGCCATTCTCACCCTGTTGAGGTCAAAGAGTCAGAAAGATAAATACGTGCAGTCAGTCATTGGGACATACCTGATGGCAACTGGAGCCCAATGACAACACTTCACAGTATTCTCGCCCTGGGATCAGCATGTCATATAACAGTATTATTGCACATCCCTCTCAGAAGTCACATCCTGGAAAAGAGATTAGTACAGGAGATACCCCAGACGGGAATGTCAAGAAGCACAGGCCTCAAGCACCTGGGACACTATATCTGCTCTTGCGGGCATGCCGAGTCTGCACGCAAGGTCGCCTCATCCCACTTGTTCATAACAGTATACGACAACATCAATATGATGATTAAAGTTGCGGAGCAGGTTCTCGGTCGAAAAAGTAGGCAGTTCTGATCTAACCATTGATAAAAAAGCTTACAGTTCAACAGATGCACAAGAAAATGCCACATGTGCCACTGTCATTCCTCTCCATAATGCAACATTAGAAGATATAGAGATCAAGGGCTGGATGACGGCATAATGAACGCACCACCACTAAAGCTCAAGAACCTTCTTCTAACCGAAGACGAGTCTGTATTAATGGACAAGGCACTACTTCACACCATCTTGTCAGTGATTTCACGCTATAGAGGAGAGAATTTAAGCACTGGAAAGAGGATCTCAAGAACGACATACCAAAAAGCTCAGAGACGATTGCAGTGCACAAAATCACTTCACCCTCTCCCGTCAATGGAAATTGACGAAACACTATCACCGG
>JAJIRX010000173.1:0-19070 GCA_023853785.1 Psilocybe azurescens | reverse complement strand
AATCCGATTACTGCTGCTACAAAGGACAAGAGGGTGAAGAATTTGAGATCCTACTTGTCTGGGTAGATGACATCCTATCTATTGCAAACTCAGATGCTCGGAGCGATTTATTGGAGCAACAATTACGCCAGAAATTTGATATTAAATCGCTGGGACAACCCTCACTACTTCTAGGAATGAATGTTATACAGATCACCATTCCAAAGTCATTTCCATTTCGCAAACTGCCTACATTAATCAACTACTCAAGAAATTTGGTCTTGAGGATGTAAACCCATCACTACTCCCATGGATCCAAATGTGAAGCTTGACAATCAGATGTACCTCAAGGAAAATTGGACGAGCAGGGAGCAGCTAGAACAAGCCAGTGCTAGCTATGCAACACTTATAGGATCACTTATGTATTTGGCAATTGGAACCCGGCCAGACATCGCATTTTCTGTCCAGAAACTCGCACAGTTCACCAAGAACCCTCAGAAACAGCACTGGACAGCTGTTAAACGAATATTTCGCTACCTTAAAGGTACTCGAGACTACAAACTCACCTATGGTCATGAAACCGAGGAAATCAACCAAGAATTAAATATTTACTGTGATGCAGATTGGGCATCAGATAGAGACAGGAAATCTATCAGTGGATACATTATCAAACTAGCTGGAGGCGCTGTTGCTTGGAGTGCAAAGAAACAGAGCACAGTAGCTCTTTCAACTGCAGAAGCAGAGTACACTGCTGCTACTCACTGCGCAAAACAGGTACTCTGGCACAGAACATTATTCACGGAATTAGGAATTGATATTCCTACTACCTCAACAATATTCTCAGACAACCAAGCAGCTGTTTCAATCGCTCACCATCAGAATTTTATTCCAAAACCAAACACATTGACATCTCCCTCCACTTTCTTCGTGATCTTGTGGGAACCCTCAATTTAGTTTATATCAATACCAGAGAAAATATAGCAGATCTATTCACCAAGGGACTACCTAGGACATTACACCAGGACCTCACATTCGAAATTGGGTATTCTAGAGATGCCCGAGCAAGGGGAGTGTTGGGAATGTGCTCAGACATTCCACACATTTATCTTGAAGATTTATATTATTAATACTCTTACTAATATTATCTCGGCCTCGGCTATGCCATACATAGAAATATTTAGGCTGGTAGATTATTCTAGTTACACTAGATACATGTATATAAGTAGCTGCGAAGTTTGTACAATAAAATTAAGAATTCCAAACATAAATTGTCAATAGTTACAGAATACATTCTGTCTCTCAATTAAAAGGTTCACCATCCAAAGACTATTCAACCACATTGTGATAATTATCACCAAGTCAGCTGCAGCCTACGCACTTGTACTTCTTCTCTATGCCATTTACATCGTTGTTCCGTCATTCAGTGTGTTGGGATCTCCTATGGAAATAGCTGATTATTACATTGAAGTAATTGTCACTGTTGTCTCGGTAAGTACCTTCTAATGTTGATCTGTGTATCTGACATAGATGCAGGGGATGGCACCAACAATTCTGGTTGCCAGAATTGCTTTTACAGACGCCAAAAAACGGATGCATCAGCCACGCTCACTCACATATCCGGTGACTTGCAATTTGGATCACAACAAGGGAGTGGTAGTGACCGCAATGGAAACACCATTGGAACAGATGTTAACGCCTTGGGTCAGGCTAACAATGCAGAGCCGACACCGGTGATCGAAGTGAAGAGGGATTTGAGAACGGATGCCACATCTGGAGACAATCAAGTCTAAAGCGCATTGCGGCAAAGCAATAGTAGGTAATGGCGGGTTCGTTAGACATTAAATATCGCTTCTTTTGCTTCCTTTTCTTTCCTTATTAAATTTATATTTAACATTCTACATTGGTACACGTCAAGCAACAGCTGGTCTTTTGATTATTTAACATCTTCGTTCTTTATCTTACATTGTTGCTTGATCTCATGGTTACCTTTGTCATTTTTCATCTGTCGGTGAACAGTGTCTAGTATATACAATCATGCACATTTTTAAAAGGAATTCTATCATCTTTCTTCTTCAACAGTAACAAATAAATGATAAATGTATCAGGATTCACATTGGACACCTACCGACCTTACATCCTCCCGATTCTGGAGGTGTAAATTACGTAGTAAGCGAGGTCCACGGGGAGCGGCGTGCGCTCGTCTTCCCTATCGCAGTGAAGATCGGTGTCGAGCTTGGGGATGGATGTAGATAGGGCGGTTGTGGATGAGAATGAGAAGGTGGCGGGTGGTACAAAAATGATGTCTGTGAAAGATGTATGCTGCCGGTGCCTGTGATGCTTGGTATCCTTGGGGGGTTCATGGCGGGGAAGAGGCAGGAGGAAGTGGGGTTGGGTAGAGAGAACAAACAGGAGCGGAAGCAGACCTATTTGGCTACAGGAAGCGAGTGCAAATCAGAATAAGGACAGTTTCAATGGAAAAGGAGATAGGAAGAATGGTAAGAAGCCGGGCAAGACGACGAAGAGTGATTGGTATTCTATTTAAGGTGTGAGTGATTGGATGTATTCGCCCTGGCTTTCCTCATCTCTTTCCTTTGTGTGTGTTTTGGAGGAATTTCACAACCTTCCGTTCTTTGTCATTGAATCGTGGACCTTTCCTGTTACTTTAATTATGAACCCTCGACCGTTCTTCCTCTTTCCCTCCACCCATTCTCTCCCCTTTCTCCTTCTACTCAAACTCCCTCTCCCCTTTTTATTTTACTCTTACAGCCCGATATTCATTTCTGCTATGTTCTCCGCCCGTGCTCATCATTGTGCAGATCACGTCCGCCGGCGTATTGGGTAGCTCGTTCGAGCGACTCATTTTGGAGCTATTGTGTGCTGGCACCTGTTGTTATGTTTGGGAGTGTAATCACAATGCGTGGTGTTTCGCATGCGCCTGGGAGTTGTTTCGATTAGTATTATTGAGAATGAGAGAGTGGATAAGGTACACTTCTAGGCGGCGCGTCCCACACTGATTCATTTTCTCTTGAGTCAGGATCAGAATCGTACTGAGTTCTGCTCGTTGAAACTACAGTAATAACTCAATATCCAGAACGCTTTACTGGGCTGGGAGAGCATTCACGCAGTCTACAACTTCAAGAATCTGGGCTCTGCAACTGGACGGAGAAGGTAGATAGGGAAAGTAGAAATATGCATTTGCATCCGTGAAATATACCTACAGGCCATATTGACTTTCTACACCTACAATATCCCCATTTGAGAACTCGTATCGAGTACAGTGGAATACTAGCGAGGGTCTCATTATATTCAGCCAGTGGTTTTTCACGCCCGTGCATGAGCCTATAACGTACGGAAGAAGTGGTGAAGGTTGAGGCCGAGGCCGTAGTCATAGTTGAGCAGAATTCGAGGATCCAATCATTGAATATATATGTATGTACATAGTGAGAAGTTAACGTCCGGATTGTGGGGAGAGTTTGCGGAAGATGGTGAGTGCCGTACGATCTTTACAATTCGACCTCAACCTTAACCAAGACCGGACTCACAGCTCGCACACTCCATTTTCACCACCCCGTTAACAACGGCACGCATCTCGGTGAGCATGATAATCAATCTCCATGCTCTATCTGAAAGAATGTATGCACAGAGCACGCCCAACACCTTATCTACAGCATGTGAGATGTAAGTGCCTTTGCCAACACAAGGCAGAACTTTGACATACCGTACTTCCATTATCGAGCATACATAGCATCTCCGTAGACTACAACACTACTATATGCCCCCATCCGCTGATTCCACAATCAGTGATCTCTCGTCAGCGGCGTGCATTCGTGATCCACAACATGGACACCACATCCGTCCTTCACAAGTCCTGATGTTGGGTCGGTGAAGGGAACTAGCACTAAGTCAGAGACTGGGTGCACATAACAACCAAATGTGCGCATCATATCTTGTACTAACACTGAGACAGCCTTGATTGCTGAGTGAAAATGACTGGATAATGACAATTTTAGGCGAGCTATGAGAGCTTTTCGCACTAGCGCCTTGTATGAGAAAACTAACGGACTCACAAAGTTCTAATCATGGAAAAGATAGAAAAGTCGGAAGGACGCGCTAGGGAGAGTTGAATAAGAAAGGTATACAAAAGTGGCCATAGCCAATGGGTAGTTACTCAAGAGATATGTCGACGGTATTAAAGATGATGCAATGACCTTATCATTTGGCCGGCGTCTACTATGTGTTGATTCGCTACCCATTGTTCTATCTATGCGGGTAGCTTACCGTAATCAGAAATGAATGGGCTCTCTTCTGAGTGGATCGCGCTCCTTGAAAGAATTTGGGGTGAATCTTCTCATGGCGGATATAATCAGATTGAAAACAGGAGGACGGTCGGAACCCGTCTGAGCGTGCACGGGCGCTTATAGTATCGTGTAGATTTTCAACGAGTGACGCGTAACATTCCTGCAGTAATTCTGTGAGCCAAACACAGCTTGAAGAGAGATACAAATATTTCCGACGATGGAGATGTTGAGATCTTTGATGGATCAGGGCAGGTTTTGGGGATGTCATGGCGGGAGAGGTGAGGTGAGGCAAGGCAGAAAGTCACGCCAGCAGTCGAGTCACAATGTTAGGTGATTGGGTTTGTGACGCAACAAGTTCTTGACCAACTTGACCACTTACCACATTCTCACCAGGACCGAGGAGCACGACATGGCGTCCAACAAACTGAACAAGTTGGCCTTTTCCTGCCTGGGCCAGCGTCCTATGTAGCTAGTCTAAGATGAAGGTGTGTTCTAGCCATCAATCTTCTCGATTTAACTCGTCTGACCACGCTTTTTCTTTCTCTCTTTTAGTGCCTCTGGATTCATAACACGGTCAGATATCGGTCCTGAGAGAGGGCCCTTCAAGCTGAAGAATGCTAGCGTACGTCCCTGCTACTCCCTCCTTCCTCTAGAATCTAGACACTCACTTACCAACGGACATACAGTGAAGCCCAAGCCAAGGGCGGCGAAGAGATCGAGATTGACCCCGACCAGTTCCAGGACCCCGACAACGGAGTAGGGCTGTTTGCAGGGACGACTTACGAGCAGGATGACGAGGAAGCAGATAAAATCTACGATACCGTGGACGAAGCTATTCACTCTCCCTTCCCTCTTTTTGTCCCTCCGCTGCAGGGTCAGTCGAGATCTACCTCTCCATGCGTGTTGGACTCACCACTCGTTCTCGTTCTTTCCAGAGAAGCTCAAGAAAAAGCCGAGCTCGCCAAACACCGCGCCGAGCGCCCCAAGATCCAGCAGCAGTTCGCGGACCTCAAGCGCGGGCTTTCCGCCGTCACCGATGAGGAGTGGGAGAACATCCTTGAGGTCGGGGACCTCACGCGCAAGAAGCCCAGGCGCGAGGAGCGCACGTACGTGGTCCCCGACAGCGTCCTTGTCAGCGATCGTGGAAAGACGGAGTTTGAGAACGCGCTCGATCCGAGGCAGCAGCAGGTGCGCTTGTCACTGGTCTTTTTATTTCTCTTTCTCACTCATAAATATTTTATTTTATTTTAGAGCGGTGGCTTTGAGACGCCAGCCAAGTCGGGTGGCCTGACCAACTTTGTCGAGATCGGCCAGGCGCGCGACAAAATCCTCTCCCTCAAACTCGACCAGCTCTCCTCTGGCACCGCCACATCCCTCGCCACCACCAACGACTCCTCCGGAACCCCCTCGCTCCTCTCCGGCACCTCCACCTCTGTCGACCCAAAGGCTACCTCACGTCCCTCGACTCCGTGATCATTCAATCGTCGGCCGAGATCGGGGACATCAAGCGCACCAGGATGCTCTTCGACTCGCTCGTCAAGTCGAACCCGAAGCACGCGCCCGGGTGGATCGCGGCGGCGTGCTTGGAGAGAGCATACGGGGCACATGGTGGCTGAAAGGAAGATCATCAAGATGGGGTGCGAGCATTGTCCGAAGAGCGAGGATGTGTGGATCGAGGCTGCGCGGCTGCATGTGCGTTGTTCTTTTTATTTTCTTCCTGTGGTTCTAATAGAGTTATTTTGGTTAGAACACGGAAGACGCCAAGATCGTGCTCGCAAACGCCGTGCAGCACGTCGGGCAATCCGTCAAGATCTGGCTCACCGCCGCCGCGCTCGAAGAATCGCTCCCCGCGAAAAAGCGTGTGCTGCGCAAGGCGCTCGAGCACATCCCGTACTCGGTGCGCCTCTGGAAGGAGACCGTAAACCTCGAGCCCTCCGCGGCCGACGCACGCATACTGCTCGCAAGGGCGGTGGAGGTCATCCCGCTGAGCGTGGAATTGTGGTTGGCGCTCGCACGGCTGGAGAGCCCGGAGAAGGCGAAGAAGGTGCTGAACCGCGCGCGCAAGGCGGTGCCGACGAGCCACGAGATATGGATCGTGGCCGGGCGGCTGCTCGAGCAGGAGGCCGAGTCGCCCACCACCCTGCTCTCCGGCGAGCCCACGCCCAAGTCCGCGGAGCAAAAGGCGAAGGAGCTCGAGCTGGTGGACAAGACGATCGCGGGCGCGGTGCGCGACCTGCGGCGGCACCAGGTCCTGCTCACGCGCGAGCAGTGGCTCAAGGAGGCGGAGAAGTGCGAGGCGGAGGGCTCCCCGCGCACGTGCGAGGCGATGTGCTTCCATGTCCCTCCACTGTGTTGTCTGACACGCGGAACTGTACTCGGTAATGTCGGTGTACTCGCTATATTGATCTTGATGATTGCCAGCCTCCCTCTGTGGTGAATTGGACAGGATAACGCAGGTATCACCGAACCAGATTATATCCTTGCCAAACGTGACATACCCGCTCATACTTAGCGAAGCCTGTAGTGTGCTAGTATGCACACAAAGATAAATCGGTGTATGTTAATGGACTTCGGGGGCCGGGTAATAATGCTATGCAATACCCATGGAAACTTCTAAATGGAATGAAAGTCCAAATTTAACTTGATGTGACTGAATATATAAGATAGGATAATGTTCCGTGAAGTGAATGCAGGCACCATCTTCTCAAGGTTATAACCCTCCACCAAGTCTATGACGAGCATCTTCACACCGATCGACGTTCATGAAGGCTTGATTAGAGTGAACCTCAATAGTTCAACTCGGACGTTCCTCAATGTCCTGATTGGTGGGCTTCTATATTAGTCAATTTCGCGACCTTATAACTCACGTAGGTCAGGCGCATACACCGTAACATACGCAAGGGCACTGTATGTTTACTGTAAGCCCTTTCCTTATACCCGGAGGAGGACGAAAAACTCAACAATATGTCGCAATGTAGTATCCAGAAAGACTCCATGTAGCACGAATTGTCGAAGGGTGCTATCAGCCATCTCGCTGCTTTATATCATTTCTGTCTTAGAGCTCGTCCGACGGTATTTCCTAGAGTGGGCGGTCTTGGGAAATGGAGACACACGGGAGGCCATCTTCTTCGAGACGCTGGGAGCTGGCCCGTCTTGGATGTTCTTACTTGATGAGTTTCTGTTCTTTTCCGCGCTTATTGTATCAGACGGACTACTTGTCAGTGGTTAATCAAGATATCACTGGATATGACTCTTCTTTATCATCTACATCTATATGTTCTTCGCAGATATGGAGGTGCTTTAGTGTCTGGGGAAGTTCATGTTGGGTTCCATTGCTAGTTTTTCTTGCGGAACTTGGTGAGCATGGTGAAAAATATTCATTGCTATTAATTGCTTTTCATCCTATTATAGGCCTCTCAGGTGCTATTATGGTTCTAGTAGGGTTATTTACCGAATCATCCACCGACACGAACCGCAGTCTCTTCAATAACATTGAAAGTGTTCTGATATTCATCTCACTAGGCGCCGCCGTGCCCTCCACATTTCTCATTGGATACAGAATAAACTCCTCTGGAGTATCCAGCATACACGTAATACCGTCCAGCCTGCAAAGAATATTCAAGCATATGATGATGTCGGTGGTGGATTCGGCCGCGGCGTACCCGCTCGCACTTCTGCTCTATGCCGTCTCCATAGTGGTTCCGTCATTTAGTGTGATGGGATCTCCCAGCGCAGAAGATCAGTATTGTATCAAGTCCATGCTGATCGTTGTTGCGGTACGTAGTTCCGTATCTCTTTCTGATGGTTATATTTGTGTAACCTGGAGTTAGGGGATGGCACCGACGGTACTGGTAGAGAGGCTTGCCCTTAAGAACACGAGAAGTGAAATAGTATATTCATCTATAAATCACATATCGAGGTCGCAATTGAAGTCACAGCATGGGGTTGATAGCTGTAATGTATAACACCACTGTGGAATTTAACACCTCGAGGCGTAGAAGCGTTGATTCAAGCTCCGATCCAAATAAATAGCGTGCCATTTCCTCAATTCACTCTATCTTCATTTGAGCTCCTCGTCTACTTGGTTGATGTTGGGTATGCTCTATACTTTACTTGTCGACTTCATTCTGCCACGACTTGCTCTTTCCACTGATTTCCTTGTGCACATGCCACATGCCGCCATGAGCATGTCATTGGACCGTCTTTGCCAAACTTGTTGTCAATGATTCCTTCATATCTACCTAAACACAGCTTGGCTGCACGCGTCTATGAAGCTTTGTCGTCATGACGTCATGGCACGCAGACAGGATACGGGAGAGCTGGCACTCAGAGCTCTCCAATGCATAGTTCTAGCTTTCTACACGACACTAGCCATGGAGTGTGCTATAAACGAGGCGGGGTTAAAACATGATTTTGATGGATGATGGGTGGATGAGTGGCGAGTGGATGGGCGATGAGTGGATGGGCGATCTTGGCCTGGAGAATTCTCCGGATACGCTGGTGGTGGGAATAGTGACTGGCAAGACCCGGCAAAACTGAGTTTAAAATTTCACAATTTATACGCACTCACATGACATACTCACGCTGACGCATGTACTGCAATGTGCACTCAGAAATATGGCTCAACCAGCAAGGCATTTGGAGCCTTTGACGAATTTGATATACGACCACCCAAAACTTTTTGGCTGAGCGGCAAGGACAGCAACATTATCACGCACATCCCACCGCACGCACCCTACTCCACCGATCAATTGATTCATACCTCCCCACCGAACCCCATAACACAACGCACACCATACCATGTCTTTCGTGCAGCAGCAGCCCCATCAACCACAATACATTTCCCCGCCTTCGAAAGCCCTCTTCCCGGCGCTCTACCTCTACCTTTTAAATGACACCTGGGCGCTGAAGCACATCGTCCTCACACGAAGATCGGGGGACAGAGGAGCTTGAAGACTGCCCGGGGGGAAGGAAAGAGGTTTTTGATAGTAAAGTGCTGAGTCAGTAGCATGTAGAGGTGTGGGAGGACGGTGGAACGGTGCGTTTACGTTCTTCTAGAGATTTTTACGTTGGGGTGAGGGACTTGGATAGGGTGCTGATGGTGTTTTTGACGGATATAGATGTATATTAAGGACGTGAAAAGCTCTAATGGGAGCAAGGGACACGAGTCAGACTCCTTCGAGCTCAGGAACGATGATATCACTGTATGTTCCTCTTTCCCTTCCGGTCTGATGGACGCGATGGGCAAGAAATGTGCTTCGAGTCTTGAGTCTTGTTTTTGGCTCGCTGTCTTTCCTTTGCCTCATCTCTATTTCCTTGGGCATATGCTGACGCCATTATTTTTATTCTACTTCTACCTAGCGAATCTTCCGTTGTTCCCAATGTATCTCCCGCCTGTACGCGCTCTGCCACCGGATATAGCACAACCGCCGCTGCCTTCTCGGTCTTCACATCGGCCTGCTGTACCCACCGCTGCCGGAGGTGCGGGAGAGTAGGATTGCCTACTGCGCCTATCGCTGTTTCGGCCTCGATTTCGACGGAGGCGTGGGGAAAGGAGAAGGACGGCGCGACAGATGGGGTAGGGACGTCCACGTCGTCGTCGTCGAAACCGACATACATTGGCGCCACATCATCCGCTTCCTCCTCCTTCGCTGCGCCAGCTACTGCCTCCACCTCCGCCAACTCCTCTAGCTCCAACTCCAACTCCACCTATCCCACCGCAAGTGACGACAACGCCCCTGCGCTCCCAGCGGCCATAATACGGGGCCTGCAAGCGCAGCTGTGCGACACGCAGTCGCAGCTCGCGAGCCATTTAGAGAGAGCGCGCCAACTGAAGGGGTGATGCTCGAGCAGGAGGCAATGAAGCTGGGGGTGGAGGTGTTGAGGGAGATGATTATGAGGGGGCGGTTGAGCTGTGTTCTGGACATGAGCGCGAATATGAACATGAACAATAACGTGGGCATGAGCATGAGGAGGGAAAGGACAACGAAGAGCAAGATAGTGAGGAGGGAGAAGAGGATGGCGGCGATGGTGACGACGGCGATGCGAGGAGCATTTCAACGGCCAAGCTGCATGAATTGGAAAGCATGGAGGATGAGATGGAGGGTCTTGCGCAGGTGGGATGGGCATCTTGTGGAGGGTGGGCAAGTCGAGCGTGGAACACCTGCGGAGGAGGTGGGTGATGCTGTAGAAGCAGAGGGTGTGGCGCAGCACAAGGAAGAGGTTGGTCGAAAACGGAAGCAGAGCCAGAGACGGTGGAAATGGAGGAGAACGCGGAGGAGAGGAGGAGGACCTGTGTGTCGGGCGGGCGAGGACACCTGAGCCGTTCATGTTGGGCATGGGCAATCAGGCGAAGAGGGCAAGTGTCAGTTTGCCGCTTGGGCGGAGGCGGGTGAAACACCATGAGGGTGAGGATGGGGAGTCCGAGTCGGATATCGAGCCCGAGCATTACGAGCAGCGCCACACAGACCCAGACCGCGAAGGCGGAGGCGCACGACGCGAAGGAGGAGCACACAAAAGCAGCGATGGTGATGACATGCCAGGTAGGAGGTCACGAAGCTAGCCCGGCAAGTGTCAAGTGACTTCGCGCTGACGGCGGCGTTGGAGCAGCAGCATGCACTCGAACAGGGTGGGATTCACGGGTTAGGTGGAGGAGCTCGAGGGGTTGTTGCTTCTCCTCCCCGGATCCCTCGTCATCGTCATCTTCATCAAATGCTCATGCCTACTCGCACCCGCCGCGCTGCCAGCGTATCGCGTCCTCGGATCTCAATGTCCTCGTGTACGTCTACTGCATGGCCGTATACAGCGTCAAGAAGTGGTACAGAGCCGAGAGGCCGTACGCTGCTGCCTCTGCGACGTCCTCTGCATCTACCAGCATGTCGAGGAGTCTGACGCCGATGTCTGGTCCCCATGAGTCTGTTGTCGTTACAAGATAACTATGACGACGTTGCTGCTGATGTCCCTTCGACCGCGGGGGCAGCTTTGGATGAGAAGTATCGCTGTTGATCTGACATCCGCGTCACTGGTGCTTCGGATCAGACCTCGAGTCGCATTCGCCGCTTCCCCCCTCGACGACGACTCCACCACTAAGAATGACGATTCCGACCACCCTTTCAACGGCGCACGCTTCTTTTCCGAGCGTAGACAGCACATTGCGGACCTTGGAGTGCAAGACGCGCTCCTCACGACACGGCTGAAGGGCTTCTTGTGGATGCAGGGTGTGCCGGAGGCGGGGCTTGATGTTCCGTTCTTCGAGTGGTTGCATAGTGGATGTGCGTCGGATGAGGACGAGAAGGACGAGGATAGTCGGATGATGGCCGAAGTCGAGTACGAGATGTGCAAGATCCGGCTCAGGCAGCAAGAACCCTTTACTGTCCCAATCCCCGTCCAGCGTCCCCACTCCTTCCCCTGACAACGTCCAGGTACCGGCCGCCACATCCTCTCCACTCCTCCACCACTCTCCGCCGAACCCATATCTGTCTCCAAGTCGCAATGCCAGCGCCACGCTGTCTTGCTCACGTCGTACATGATCGTGTTCCTGCTCATGAAGCACTGCATTATGCTTGCGCGGCAAGGGGTTGGGTGGCGTCGGGTCAGGTGGCTGAAATGGGAAAAAAGGATTAAGGAGAGGGTTAAGGAGCGTGCAGTGGGCGTGTACTTGGGCTGCGGATGAGGGTTATCTTTCTACGAAGTTGATAGCTAAATTCTACTTTGCGGGGGTATATATATGTGGAAAGGGAAGGAGCGAGAAATAGGCCTGATGTACGCTGATGTGACCACAGACGAACTCGAGTACAGTTCCCACAACAAGTCGCACTAAAAATATGGAACAGCAACGCAGCAATCTTTCTTGTTAGGGGCCACATAGGAAAGCTTCGTCGTGGTAGCGGTCGGTAGCTGCTAGTGCAGGCAAAAGGGCGCGACATTGAGACCTGGCTGGTGGGCGGTGTGTCTGAAATAACGCACCAGCGTGGTGAACACAACTATGCACGGTCTCAGCCTGTGACAGCCTACATGCATAGAGAAAGTGGGTGAAGAAACAGCAAGTGAGAAAACGTGAATCGGAAGAGACCTGCGTGTTGGATTAACTTAGTAGATGTGTCACACGATGCGTATCACGTGAATTAGTCCCTTCAAGTCTCGGGCCGAACCGCCGCAACACTAGTAATCGTGATCACTGCAAACACACACAATGACAATTGACAGGATACCTTGCGGCTGCAGTGCATCCTGCCTCGTTCTTGCCTCTCGATCTCATCTCCATGGCCCACAAACCGCCAGTCAATGCAGCAAAGAAATTGTTGAAAAAAGCTAACAAATCAGTGAAACACAGTTGGGATAGGATTACGGGACCCAAATCACGCAACGCTAGTCCATCGACTTGAATCGGGTTCTATTGACTCTGTACCTGTCGCACACGATCCTAGTGTAGGAAAACGACGGGCGGCAGTACAGAGGTGACGGCTTTAGGTAAGTTTATCGGGCCTATCTCAATGCCATCTACAGCGACTCAACCTCTGCCCAGGCAGCAATGACCCTTTGAATCAGAGTATGTACCGTCCTGGATTTCTTCCCTGTAGATCTAGCAGATTCAGCCCATCGTTCAGATCATACTCCATATGCTTCAAAATCCGTCTCCGTAGAGGGACCTACAGTTTCTCTCCCTCCACTAGACAGTAGTGCTGCCTCACATCAAGGTGCGTACCATGTCATCTCGGCTTCGCGGATCATGCAAGCCTAAACCATTTCCAAGATTTTTCCTCCTCTTTCAACAGTAACACGCCCAATACTTCAGGCTCTCCATATATCAGCCCGTTGTCTCCGTCTGGAATAGGTGAGTAGATTAATCAAACGTTTAACATAGTCAAAGACATGAATGCCCTCGAAGAACGTGAACTGTATACTTCTCAACACGATCGCCCATTGGATAACATGAGTTCCGTAGCCGCTGTAGGTGAGAAATTCATCACAATTAAGCTTAAATATCGGCTAGTCGTTGAACTCATTCTAAAGGTGACGATCGTGAAGGCAGCCTTGGCCGATCTTTAACCGTTCCCGATGCGCTGTCGGCGGATTATCAATTGCAAGACTCCAACTCAAAATCGACAACGAAAGACGTACTCGAACTCGCTTGGACCGGTATGAAGATGTTGCTCAAGAAGGTCGAGGGATGTCTCGATGGAACTCTGGCAAAGCCGCCTGTCGCCGCTATTAACGCATTCATCGACATAAAAAAGGTACGTTGTCAGTCTCAGTGCGCTATATCCTTACTGAATCTCTGTCTTAGGCGGTTGGAGACAATAAGGGCGCTATCGAAGAACTCATCATTAAAACCGCCCGAAAGACTGCTCGCCGTTGATAAGGCCATAGACCAAGGTGTCCCACCCTCTGGAAAGCCACGAATGATGGCCTTCGCCAGGTAAGCCATTTCCATACCGACATCAGATCACGATAAACAACGCGCTTGCAGGATTCTTCGGGATGAAATCCACAAATTAGAGAAAATGTCGGAAAAAGGGACATTTAGACGTGTATTGGAGAGCGAAGCCGACAAGGCGGCCATCGAGGACAGATTTAAACGGATTGATGAGGCTACGAAGACTTTCCAGGTTGGTGCAAATTCCCCATCAGATTACCAACTTACTCATCCATCGCACCCAGCTTGACATCGCCTGGACCACCGAGAGAATGGTGCATAATATACTCTCCGAGATCAAGGTAAACATCAACGTCTTCTTCTAGGACGAGCTTGGGGTTTGGGGAGGAGGGCGCAAATTAATGCAAGTGCTGTGTAGTTACACTGTAAGTGTTGGGGCGTACAGGCTAAATAGCTTTGGAGGGTTATCCAAAGTAGCCATTTCGTCTTTATAGACTCATCAGTAGCTATCGTATCGTAAGGAATATTACTATATGCTCCTAAAATAAGCGCGTGTTTACTAAGCTAAGCGCCTATTCTTAGCGAATCGACTATCGATTCCTAATCGTTTTGTATTACCTTTGTAATCTTTCTCGTCCTAAAACGGGAACGTCAGAGGTCTTACTGACTAATTACAATAGAGCTGATCAAGCTCGTTTCCAATAATATCGTGGATGATTAGTTATCGAGTCACTTTGATTATAAATCGGTGGACTAGAGTTGCTCCGATCTAGTGTTTCTGACTAAACGTTAGTCATATCCGAGTAATAGCTTACCAACCAGGTCGAGAATAGACCATAGACTTCTGCAATAATAGCAGTCTATTCATACTACTAACGCTGCCCGGCCAAGTCCGAAGACGAGTCCGGCCCGGGTTGACCTACTTTGTACAAGGCCAAGTTTCTGGGTTCGAACCTACTAATCCGGGCGGTGCGTTGTGTTCGGGCGCGGCTTACTAACCTAGGTGTTGGGCGTTGCTTACTAAACCAGCGGTGCTTCGCCGGTAAGATCCGAGATACTCGATCGAGACGTTTCGACAATTCAACCGTCGATGCGAATAGCGGTATCCTTCCCTAATAAGGTAACTGTTAGTATTACCTGTTTGGGTAAGTTCGGTTTGGGTTTGGGTTGGGTTGGGTTTGGGTTTGGCTATTACGAATCAAAGTGTGCTTGTGAGTTGATGTTAGTCACTCTATAGCATTTAATAATTACATACGGTTTGGGGTTTGGGGTGGCATATCGCGACAAAGTCGCTAGTAATTATTTCATCGATTATTCGCTTTGGAGCTTCTGCCGAATTCTGGATGTTCCCGGTCTGGAGACCGTGAACGTCGATGTAGTATTATCTCGTTGTCGCTGTCGTCAGCGGCAATTTTCTGTTCAATAGCTTTTACTGAATCAGAGTGATGATCTTCATCAACGTCTTGAATCAAGGGAACGACACCACCTTGTTCGGCGATGTTTTCATCCAGTTTACGAAAAACTGTTTTCTTCCATACATTTGCAAGGTCGAAGAGATTTGTGTTACGTTTCCGGGACACAATCCAACGACCTCCGAGTAGTCCTATCTTCCGAAGGTCTGGTACGTACATATCTTCTCCGTTAACCGGGATCACTGCGAACAGGTCCGGCTTAACATCATCGAGTCCATGCACCTCATCGTCACTAGGTTTGATAAAGGGTCTGGATGCGGAGATTGAGTAATCTCCATTCTCAGCGCGGGTATACCACTCTGACCAGTACTCGGTAACAGCTTTACCAAGTTCGGCAGCTGAGAACCAATTCCATACTTCGTCGTATCTGGTTTTAAGTACAAGAACACTTTCGTCGTGCTCTGCGGCTCGCGATACGAACCGCTTTTCCCAACGTTCTTGTATGTTTTTCTTACACCAGGACATGACTAGTTTTTCGGGATAGCCGCGCGTGATATAGAGAGCGTTAAGGTCTCTAATTGCCTCTATGTAGATATCCTTTGAACTACATAACACGGCTAACCGGGATAGCTCCCGATGTAAACGCCTCTTTTGACGTCCATTGGGTGATGCGATATCCATGGAACTCGTTCTCGATTGTTTCCGGCCTTGACATACGGCTTCCAACAAAGTTTTCCAGACTTTGTAAAGAGGAAGCTGTCGAGAAATTGACATCCAGTGTCGGAAACAGCCCATTCAATCACACATCCATCAAACGAATTGAATTCTCAAGTAACTTGAGAGCGTCGTCAGCTGATTCTGCGTAGACGATGCCTAGACAATCGTCGATGTATCTTCCGTAGAAGATCACGTCGGGATGGTTTAAAATATTAGAGTTCTTTTCAAAGTGGTACCCGTAAAGGTTGGCGAGGTCCGGTGAATCGGCTACCCCATTGCGAGCCCACTAAGTTGCTCAAAGTATTTATTACCATGTTGTGTGATTAATTGCGTATTGCCAATCTCGATGGCACGTTTAAAGATGTTCAATTTAATCTTGTTATTCTCTAACGAATTAGGATTAATATGACTTGTAGCATCGTCAGGTTCAAACACTTAATAACCAATCCTCATACATCATACAAATGATATCGATGCATGATTTAAGTGGTATATTCGGATAGTACGCTACTACATCTCCAGTAACGAAGTAAAACTTCTTTGAAGAATCTATACGCAATTGGCTTAATCTCGTGAAGAGATCCTTCGTACCGTGTATGATAGAAGGAGCCGCTTTTACAAGCGGTTTAAGTTCTTTTGAGACGAACTTTGCAGCCGGATTAAATACAACCGAGTGACACGGTATTATGGGCCTAAATCCAGTAGGTTGTTTGTGGATTTTAGGGATTCCATGAAATTGTGGGTAGTCAAACGTTGACCCGTCCTCCGGTATTTTCGATTTGAAAAATTCGGTACATTTAGTTCGTTAAGCAAGGGATGTTCTTCTGCCATCTTGGCGAGTTGAAGCATCTGTCTTGCTTTTGTTTTCATTACTCTTAACGCATCTACAGATTCCAACTCTGTGTAGTTGCGTATGTCTTCGAGTAATTTTAACTCATTACGTCTGAGCCAGTCAGCGTTCTGACACCGCTAGGCCAAGGTTCTTGTCAGTCATCGTTATAACATAATTGTTATCTAACAGAAACCGGAGTAACTTGTCGCGTCGAGGAGAGAACGCGTGCTTACGCATCTCCATTAGCGTCTCTTCAGGGATACACGCGATCGCTTTATTTACGTATCGACGTCCCATTCACGAGGCCAAGTTCCATCCATTGCGGTAATATAGGTGGTTGCGTTTTTTCTTAGATGCAACACCATAATCTGGATCATACGGCTTATTGAGTCCTTCCTTAAACAAAAAATAGATTCGCCATCTTATTCTTCGCTTAAAGTCATCCCATGCACTCATGATAAGTTCTTTAGAAGGAGGACAAAACAGCATATATTTTAAACCGAGAGACAAGTCATTTGCAATATCTACGGGTACTACAACTCCATCGCTACAATGTACATGATTACGATACTGGCCTGCTGATATAAACGATATAGGCGTATGTAGATGTACATAGGTGACTGCGTGGTCCCAGGAGTATGTTAGTATTTCGTCAGGTATAGTATTTGGGTAAGCGGGGCGTACGGAGTAATTGTCCGGACGTGAAGTCCACTAGGCTTTTGCCTTTCCCTTTCCTTTGTGATCGACCTTGACGGGTGCTTTCCTTTGCCCTTCTTCTTGTTGTCGACCTTGGTGTTGGCTTTGGTGGCCGGTTTGGAATTGGACGACGGGTTCAAGACTTCGGCTTGGAGCCGGATGCTTTGGGTTGAGGGGCCTTGGACGAATTCTGGCCAGACAATGTCTGGATAATTACTATAGTAATTAGTATCTAGAATTGCGGGTGAAGGGTAACTGGTACTTGCCTTCTTGCCTGCCGGTACAAGGTTGAGCTTCTTAAGACGTGCATTCAAGCCCTTGTCAATAAGGGATTGAATCGATGGACCTGGTTTGGTCGCATCGGCCATCTCGACGTCAGCTTGCGCTGCAGTATCCCGCTTCTTCTCGATCTTTTGTTGAGAGCGCGGTGGCGTATCTCAACAATAGTATCGATCTGATTGCAGATAAGAGGCAGACAGACGTTTAGCGTCAGCGTTCTGACTTTTTCTGCGGGATACTTCCCACCGATCAATGCGATTTTTGCCGTTTTCACCTTTTACGATGACAGGCATACGGTATCCTCGCTTCCGATCGCTCCACACTTCTGCGAAACTTTCGGGAAAGGGATTCGTACATTGAATCGGTGCCGCACTTATCGCCCAAAATGCCAACTCAGCTTTCTTGGCCGCATAAGGACCGCATCGTTGATCGAAGACTGGAAAGTCTTCGTCGCCGAATCGAAAGCTTGCTTAGCCGCAAGGGCATCAGCAGAGCCGGACTCCGAGAATTCCTTCGTGAGTTGGAATTCCGGCGCCTTCACGCGAAGGCGATTGGGGACGGTGTTAGCGGTGAGGGTGGTAACAAGACGATCATACGATGTCTTGACCGAATGCTTCTTATCGCACCACGATGCGATGTTCAGCAACGGTTCCCTCAGAGCTGAGCCTATAGTCTTGATAAACGCAGTCTATTACGTTGTCAGCGGAGCGGCACTCAGCTATTTTCTTCATAAGGACCGTGACGAGTTCGTCCCGAAAGAGATCGGTGGTGGCGTCGTCGGTCTTCCCGCTGACGGTGTTGGCGACAACGGCCTGGGTGAGTGCATCCAGGGAGGGGGGATAGGAGCACGAAGCGAAGGACATGGAATTGGACGAGAAGGACATGGTGGTGATAGAACAGCAAGGGGTTTTGGGGAGGAGGAAGCAAATTAATGCAAGTGCTGTGTAGTTACACTGTAAGTGTTGGGGCGTACAGGCTAAATAGCTTTGGAGGGTTATCCAAAGTAGCCATTTCGTCTTTATAGACTCATCAGTAGCTATCGTACGTAAGGAATATTACTATATGCTCCTAAAATAAGCGCGTGTTTACTAAGCTAAGCGCCTATTCTTAGCGAATCGACTATCGATTCCTAATCGTTTGTATTACCTTTGTAATCTTTCTCGTCCTAAAACGGGAACGTCAGAGGTCTTACTGACTAATTACAATAGAGCTGATCAAGCTCGTTTCCATAATATCGTGGATGATTAGTTATCGAGTCACTTTGATTATAAATCGGTGGACTAGAGTTGCTCCGATCTAGTGTTTCTGACTAAACGTTAGTCATATCCGAGTAATAGCTACCAACCAGGTCGAGAATAGACCATAGACTTCTGCAATAATAGCAGTCTATTCATACTACTAACTGCCGGCCAAGTCCGAAGACGAGTCCGGCCCGGGTTGACCTACTTGTAAAGGCCAAGTTTCTGGGTTCAACCTACTAA
>JAJIRX010000172.1:0-38748 GCA_023853785.1 Psilocybe azurescens | reverse complement strand
TTATCGATGACCTGGTTCACTTCAACGAACTTCCGTATCCCATCCCATCTCTCTCGAGCTCGAGACTTGACATCGGCGATACCGAAGACGACCGTGCAGTGCAGTGCAGTGAGCGGCACCACAGCATTCAGCTGTTCAGAACTTAGAGTCGATTGTGTACATCCATGCGTACACAAAATCAAAATCAGAATCAGCTGATTGGAAAATCATTTTTGATCGCGCTCCTGTTCGTGACTCATTTTGATCATGTTTGACAATGTAGGTCCATGTGCTCCTACGCAGTACTGTTGGGCTTCGTCTGTCGTTGAACAGCTCGCTCCCGTAGTTCAATTGACATCCGCAGCTCAACGAGTCAAATATTCAGAATGATTGATTACTTTTTCGCTCAGTGTTAAATTTTCAACTATCTTCCGAGGAATACGTCCTTTGGGATATGCTGCTCCCTAGTTACAACGTTGCCTTGCCTTCGTCTTCTTTAAAAAAAACATATTCAACCAATCCCCAGAGTAGTTGGTGAAACATCGTGACACATTCTGATCTCGAATGTCGTTAAAAATTTAGACGGATCCCCGTCATCTTAAATTTAGATATGGTCAACGGATGGGTTTCAAGTACTCGGAGACTATGGCGTACGAGCCGTATAGCTCAGTACTCCAAGGACTGATCTAATTGAGAATTTATACTGCGATCCCCGTTCACTCTGCCGGTGTATAACCCACTTGGATGTGATATATCAGATGTTCACAACTTGTCCCTACTGTCAGTTGAAAATTTAACCATCATTCTGCATAGGATTAACATCATAAGGAAGGAACTGGTATGCATCGCTATACTCAGGTTTCGCTTGTAATTCAGTATTGATCGCACTGACGCTCTTTGAAGAGGACATTAATCTTATGTATTTAGATCAGATTAGATGTGTTATCACTCGGCACGGTGAGAGATCAGTGTGATTCGGCTATCCACCTTTCTACCTCAGAATCATACAACGCATATGTCTCTCCTCGTCCGCTTAATACTGCGTTAGAGAACGGCACTGGGTACAAATTTTTACTTAAACCCTGCAGGTTTCCGGCAGTGCGAGGATAATTACAGACGCCTCGTTGTAAACCGCGCATGTCCATCTGTATATTATGACAGTTTCTAGATTCTTTGACATAGTACCAAGTACCTCTCACGCTATGGCCAAGTGACCTAAGCTCCAATCTAGTCGAGTGGTACGTATTCTAGGAGATTTACGGTACTATCTTCGGTGCTTCCTGCCGCGCACCCTTCAGACTACCCCGATCGGGATATCTGCACCATTTCTAGAAGTGCATCCAGCGTCCCGGTCTACCGACGTAGTGATGAATACAATTGAACTCTTGTGTACAAAGACGTGAGGACCGATCGGCCGTACTAGCGAGTCGCGCTGGGCACTTGCGCGTTGTCGAGCTTTGTGAGAGCATCGATTCGACCTGGCTCGCTGTTTATTTATAATCTGCTCAATGTGTCAGGCTTCCCAATGCCGTGAACCGCGATCAACAAGGTACGATTGCGACTTTGAGAAGGTGGATTCAAACGCGTTTACTTTCTCCATTGCCTTTCCCGCACTTTCTCTCTCACTCTGCGACTTTGGCTCCTCGGTAGTACCCACGACTTCGCAGTCATTTGTGTGATTTCCTGCCGGGTAAGTGAGTGTATCACAGATGCCTCGCCGTATCCATTCCGCACAGTGCAGGCCGTTGTTCATATTTACTGCGACTCGTGCGTGTCCCCTGGGTCTCTGAGAACGGGAATACAGAGGCGGGACTCGCAGATGTTAAGCGAGCTGCTTTGGGCCATGTCTTTCTTCGGCAACTTTATCTGGGAGATAGGGTTTAATCACGCAAAGATCCCGCAATTGACTTGTGCTCACCACCTCCTCACCCCCGTCGCGAGGCATCCGTACTTTGTCTTAACCCTCTTCTCGTTATCTAACCAGACCCTTCATACTGGACCCCCGGAGTCTAGCACACTCTAAATTTCTGCTTCGCAGACTATGTTTTATCGCCTTTTCTGGTATTCTCAAAGGTTATTTTCATCCTTCAATTAGGAGCCTCAGGGTTGCCTCACTCTCTTCATATACAACCCCTGGACAAAGTCGAGTATGACATCTAAAAGCAGTCTACATAGTGCGTATACAGACCTCGCTTCCCGCTCCTTTCTTGCATTGTTCGCGTTCATACTAGATCGCATGCTGCGCGCGTGTCGATTATAGGCTTGCCTTATTCTGGCTTTTTCCTTGTTTTTTAATTTAATTATAATTGTGCCTGGTTTTCAAGTCTCCTTACTGAGAGTAACTTAGTCCTGAAGCAGTCTACGACATCATTCATTTTGTTGGTTCATCTATATAGCCTATATATTGCACCAAGAGCGCCACTGGATACAAACCTGTGTGATAATAAGTATTAAACTCTGTCATTCACGGGCTGCTTTTTGCTGAACAATTTGGCTTCGATTTGTAGTGAAGAAGACAACCCTTAGCGTTCGATCTCTTTCCATTTTCCTACGGCACAATAGCTCATCATTGGCGCTTGAAAAATACATATATGGCTAAACAATAGGATCGGGTCTGTAGAATTATTCTAAATGAAAGTCTCTATAGTTACCCTACTTGAAATGGATTTTATTTCGTGATGCTGCTTCAAAGGAAGTGACGATAATGGACGAAAGCCTATATAATGTGGTATCGGGCTATCGTTATCTCCGCCAAGAGAGTCTGCAAAAAATTAGAGGGATATATCCCCTCTTCCAAATCCTTCCGCATATCGCTAACAGAACAGCCCGCCAGTGCGTGTTTAACGACGCAAGTAATCAAGGTTTGTTCATTTCTTAATGGAGCCCTCGGTTTCCGCGTGTGCTTACGTCAAATTAAAATAGAGACATATTTCTCCGAATTCCACTAGCCATACTTATATTACGCGTTGGCTTCGCCTTTCACTTACTAAGTCAGAAGAAGTTGCCACACACAGTCCAAAGCGAAAGAAATGTCAGAAGAAGTGTGATGTTCTAAAAATTCTGATCTCGTGTTCAATTATTGACTCTATTATTACATTTCTAATTTCATGCAAGCTTCCATAGTAGGCATAGAATGGAGCTTTATAATTCCTCCAGAGTAGAGCAAAGCCTGAAAGCTGCCCGAAAGCGCGTCGTGAAAGTGCGAGAACCGTGATTAATCAGTCACGTGTCGATGCCATCAACTTTTGAAGACCCGCGACGAATGACTATCGGCGGGAGATATGGTTGTGATAAAGTAGTACTTTTAAAGTAGGAGCCGAACTGAAAAGAATAGATCGTAATCATGTGTCCAATTGTAGCTCGTAACTACGTACTTCAGAGCGTTCACGGTGTATGGAATACATCTGGTGAATAAGCCACTAAAGGAGGAAGCAAGAGCACCTGTGCTGCGCATCTTTTTTGGCCTGCCAAGACCTTCACACATAGGTATCCGACGCCTTATGATACTGTCGCGCCGCCCTCAAGAATGATGCGTTCTCTGCGCTACCCCGTATATTGGGAAGGAAGCATGGTTTGACTCAATCGTGAACCACCTCGAGTTCGGTGTCTAAATACGTCTCGCGGTTTTGGTCTTCGCAAAATTGCTGACGTTTGCTGACGGACTTCCGTCAAGCTCGTCAATACACTCCGGGAGCGGAGCCCAAGATCGCGTCAGTCAACGCCTGCGCAGTATCTACGGCCGACCCGGGTACGTGTGTGCGCGCCTTCACGCTTCTCTTCCCGCACTGTCGGCGTCATTCCCTCCTTATCATAACTATTTGAAGCATGCATACTTCCCTACGTTGCGTCCAACGCCAGCACATTCGTTGTACAACGGACAAGAAATAGCGGAGAAACTACATATTATCATGCGTCACTCATCTCGTGTCCACTTTTGGGTAACCAAAAGATTATAACGGGACATATGTGGAGCAGGGACTTCATCCTGCACTTGGGTAGACCTGAAGGCCGCTCATCCGGTTGGACACCGGATATCTTGGGAAGGGAACCTATCAGCAATCATTGATTATCAGCTATGGAACGACGCTTGAGCCACAACGAATTATAATTTGAGCAAAATAGTACAGAACATCTCACAGCTAGTCGTTTTTCGGGTGCAGAGACTTATATCGCAAAGCTCATCGTGTACGTTCGTGTGAGGAATTGACTCGGGGTATCGTGTTGCGTGTCGCTGAGCAAGTCGGTAGTGTCGGTATCGTTCCCGACTCGCATCTATATTTAGATGTAGTAAAAAAATCTTCGATTTCCCACAAGGAGAGCATGTGGTGATGCAGGTTGGATTGCTGTACACACCCGATTACAGCTACGTGCAAAACGCTACCCTGGAGTCCTTCAGCCTGTTCACCACAACGCGTAGTTGGTTACAAATTGGCCACGTTATATATTCTACTTGATGCACCTTCGGCATTTTTTTGCAGGTCAACCGGTGTGAGGAGCAGCAAAATTGTGAGGGCTAGTTATTTTTGCTCTCTAAGTCTCTAGTTTACTACTGGAGCTGATCGCTGTTTGTCGAAGAAACAGCTGCATTTTTGAGTATGTCTTATCATTATTCGACTGTTTGGACGACAAACAGCAATTTATAACTCACTTAAACGGATTTATAACTGCTGTTCGACACAGAAAAAGCAGAATATACATAAGAAATATTCAACTTCAAATCCCCCGCCGTTTCTTTCGCAAACAGAGGCCGCCGCCGAGGCACGTGGTTCGCGCTTCAAAATAAGAACAAGTCGAGTCTCGATGTGTCTAAGTTTAATGTCAATTTTGTCCCTGTGAAGACGCTATGAATTATATTTCCAGACCAAGTCAAAGTTAAAATTTATATTTCTGTATATGTAGAAAAATGGTAGATATATGTGCAAATTCATATGTGATTCCAAGGCTATACGACCGGTAAAAAATCAGCAGGTAGGTGGCTTCTCAAGAATGGGGGATAAAATCTATATATCCCTGCGCTTCCTGCAGGATTGATCTACCGAAGCCAAATGTCGATCGCGCCAACTCCCTTACCAAGTTGGTTAATGTGGAGTGGAATAGAGCAGATTACTTAACCTTGGTTACCTGTGGTTGCTATGTATATAAGTAGACATGCTCTAGGAGCTGAGAATCGAGTTTGTACGACAATCGTCACTGATAATCTGCTTCTTCGGATGATATTGGCATTGTATAAAGGAACAGACCTTCCTCCTAGCCTGTTCACTTGGGGGGGGGCGAAATTGACTGGACAGTGCTAGAAATACTTTGGAGGCTTCATAACTGTCACGGCATGGAACTTGGACGACAGAGGACACATAATATATAACACATGACTTAAGATGATTACCATTATTCTACGAATAGAAGAAGTATTTGTGGAAACGTGAGACGATTCGGTCTTGAATACTTATATATGTCCTAGTTTAAAATAAACAGATTCTCCCCATCATTATTCTCCATGGCCGCCGGTAGCTTCTAGGCAGAAAATGATGAGAATTCAGAATTCAGAGTGTCCCTTGGTCTGCGGTTGGTAATAAATCCTGGGGCCTGGTGGATGGTGGCACAAGTTCGTAGTATAAAAGAGGGATTAAACTTGTCATGTATTAGGTTAAGCCTTGTCTTCAGCGTCTATTAATTACTCAGACTCATCAATATATCATTGATCTTGGCGCTCAATTTATCAGCGCAGCATTCTGACAGCTTGCTATCTGCCAAGGGCACAACAACGTTCCGTGATGTGAGATTAGTCAACGTGACCAACAAAGCTCTTTGCCAGTACGAGTAACTATGATCATAGCAATGATGGGATTAGAATAGCGGCCTTCGAACGAATGCCTTTGATCGTCTCCCTTTTTCTCTCACGGTGACTATTACTTCTCTACAACCATTACATCCTCCAGCCCGTGACGCGGCTTTTGGCGTATGCTGCCTCCCAGCTAAGACGACTCCTGCCAGGTTTCTGAACGATGGCCTTAGTAGGGGATACGTTCAAAGTGGAGACGGATGGAAATCTTGGTGCTGTCGAAATAGCTACTTTTCTGAGCCTCGTTCTCCTAGGAGTGTCATTGTCTCAAGGATATACATACTTTCGCCGGAGTGCGTCTGATAAGTGGACTCTTAAGCTTATGGTGTGTGTACTGATATAACATTGACTTCTATCGACGACTTATTGATATGTTCCGGTCAGGTCTCCATTCTTCTGTGAGCCTTTAATCACTCTGAAACACTGCTCACGAGCTCATCTGTACTGCAGAGTCCTGGAGATGTTCCACTCATTTACGGCGGCGCATACGATATATTTTGACACAGTCACACGATTCAATAGAGCTGAAATCAACTCCTATTCATTATCCGCAAATGTTGTAAACGAAACTCTAATCACAGTTGTTGTCCAGGTACGACCATTTTCGGCAATATTTTAAACGTGATACCCAATAACCGTTTGCACAGTCTTTCTTTCTCATCGTATATACCGACTTTCAGGGAACCTGGCTATCAGCTTCGCATGCTTTGCTCTCTCTGTTCTACGATTCTTGGGAGGCATTGCGATGTCAGCTGAGTGTATAATAGACGTTCATAGAACTCCTAACTGGGTGGTTTTCATCACCAAGTATAATTGGCTCGTAACGTCAGCTCTGGCTTTGGGAGGGGCAACGGACATTCTGATTGCCGCCTCCATGCTGTTTTACCTGAGAAAACTGGCATCATCGGGCAATATGCGATCGTATGGAGAGCACTACACATTAATCTTATCCGTGCTCATGTTTTTACCAGAACCACTCAACTACTGAATAGGCTCGTACGCTACTCATTACGTGAGTCTTGAGTCTAAATATAAAAGGAGTACTAAAATCGCTTATCGGATGCTCCGTCTTTGTAGAAACCGGGCTAATAACTAGGTACTTGATTTACATCAAAGCAACGTATACCTCATGAAATGACAGTGACCATCCTGTAGTCTTACTTCGATGACCGTAATAATATGTGTAAGTCATTGTACCAAAGATGTGGCAGCTGCTCGCATGCTCACATATTAAGGTTAGTTCCAGGCGATGAAAAACCGTGAGCCTAGATGATAGCTTGCATTAATTCTTTTGATGATTTATCTCAGTTGTCTGGTTCGGGCTGTATATTATTCTCGCAAAAGGTATGCAACTCATTTGTTAGTAGGACGTTACGTCTCTGACCCGATCCTGCCATTCAGTTTATTCTAACTCTCCTCGCCTCGTATGTATTTGGGGTCCTGTCAACTTCCTCACTTACCGAAAGATCACTAGTCTGAATGCACGCCCACGATCCGAGAGACACCCAAACCGGCAAAGAGCGATGAGTACAGGTATTGATTTTGGAACCGCTCCCCGCGCTATAACCGTAAGCGTATCTTCAGATATGCTTAATATAGTACTCAAAAGTTTACATTGTTGAATAGGTACCTTTCCATGTCAGCAATCCTACAGATACGTCAGAGTCCGACTGGCCCTCTTCGTCCCAACCCTCGTCGTCTCAGAACAGGGGAGCCTCAAAACCTTTAATTTAGAAGAAGAAGCACATTCTGGGGTCAAAGCAACAGACAATATAGGCTAAGACTGCACTGTCTCGTAGATGCAGCGTTGCGTGATTTTATCTCACTGCATACGACTTTGATCATCCCTTGTTAGCATTTTGCTACTACCGATTTTATCGGAGCATATAGACTCTACACATTCAGATAATTCTCAAATCTACACAGTCTGTCATTCTTTGAGACAGTGGCTGGACCTCAGAATGATGGCGTTGGCACATCCTGAATTCTTTCAGGTAACATAACTTCAAGTCATTTCGAGTACCCCGAAGACATCATCAGATCGTGGCTCAGAATCTTACTGGGAGAGCCAGGCTATGGCGTGATTTCTGCATATTTATTACCGAGCCGATCTATTTTCCGTGAGCCACTTAATTTTAGTACCTTTCGAGTACCTTCAAACTTCGTAGGATTTAGGCTCGGAAAATCATTGCGAGAGCCAAATTATATATCAGAGCTCAACTTATAAGCAGTGGTCAAATATATTGTGAGATATATTTTTCACAAAGTTCAAGCCACACACCACATTTTACTACTGAGAGCCATGTTAGTTATATGGAGAGCGCTTTTCCTGTAAAACTGAGCACTTCTTTCTGCTGCCAGTGAGCTCAACTTTAAGAAGTCACAATTTGAACTCCATGTGATTTTCATAAGAAGTAATCCCATACAACCAGCAGTCGTATATTAGAGATTCAATGCCTACACCTAATGGACTTGAATTTTTGTGTTTACTTTGATTTGAATATTTGACGCCCGCTGTGACTCCGTGACGCAAATGACAAGCAGGTAAATAATGGGAATCCATTTATCCCTTACCGTTGGTATTCATTTTTGCATAGGCTATATTTTGAAACATGTCCTACGTACACTTCACTGAGCAATCTCATCACATCCCCACCACGTAGTACATTCATTTTATTATCTTTCTCACAACACATTCCTCTTCCAATCTGTAATTATTTCCAGCACCCTGTAAAGCAGAACTTTGAGCATAGGTTGTAACTCAGTGGGGACCATAAGTATTCATATCTCATATAAAGTGAACATTAGGCTCATGCAAGGCTCGTGTTTGAAAAGTCTCTCAGTAAAATCGAGCTAACCAAAAAGCTCTCTAATCAGGGGAAAAATCTCTCTGCTATAATAGAAGCCTCTTAGGGCATAATATATGGCTCGCTCTGAAAGTGTCTCTCAATCTGCCTTTTAGAAAAGTAGCTCTAACGCAAAGTTCAGCTCTTCCAACAAGATTCCGAGCTATGATTTGATAATGTCTTCAGGTACTCGAAATGGCATAATGAACTTAAAATAAATAGGTGGCTCATAGAAAATAGATCGGCTCGGTAATAAATGTGCAGAAATCACGCCATAATCAAGGCTTTTAGTAGTACGAGTAGAATGTGGTGTTCAATCTGAACTTTGTTAGGGGTCATCTTAAGATTCATTTGACCACTGTGGCTCTGACAAGACATTTGGCTCTCGTGACGATTTTCCGATCCTAGATCCCAACAAGTCTTAAAGGTAACTTACCAAGTATTAGACCCCGTGATACGAGTGGGCATTCTGGATACGTGTAAGGAGTATCGTGTACAAATTTTCTATTATCTGCGATGGAAATAGGTCCTGTTCAAGCACCCATTCCAGGAGAATGGGAGTTATGTGTGAGCACGTTGTGGCATCCCAGCAAAAAAAAAAATGACCAGCGATGTTTAAATGGTAAATTGCGGACATTTTTAATAATTATAAGCTTTCGAGAGTACTTTATCGTACGTGAGCAGAGTGGTAATTCAAAGTTCGAAGTTTACCATATATGATTTATTTTTGTACTGATTCGTTTATTTTAAGAATCTATTTTTGAACACATCCGTCGATTCACTTCCTGCCACGCGACGTAGGCTTGCATCCGAGTAAAACCCGAATTTGAGCTTCGGAACCATTCCTGAAATAAAGTAAGTTGTATGAAGAGACGCTTCCAGCTAAGCAATGCGTACATGATACCCTGGAGAGATCAGCCGCAGGGTCCAATTAAAGAACGTCATTTCAGTTCGCATCACTCGTAGATTGCGAAGCAATTTGGGAGGGGTCAGCTGGCTCCTTGCACCTTGCTCGATACATCTATAAAACCATGACATGAAAACGGGGAACCTCAGATTCTCGGATCCTCTTCATATCCAATCATGTTCGCGTTCAAAACCCTCTTCACCATCGCCCTCGCAAGCTTTGCACACGCGCTCACCAGCTCCCTGCAGCCCGTGAGCGTAAACTTCGGGTCCAACCCCACCAACGTCCAGATGTTCGTGTACAAGCCCACCGCGCTCGCAACGCCTACACCGCTGATCATGGCCATACACTACTGCGGGGGTACTGCGCAAGCGTATTTCACCGGCACCTCGCTCGCGCAGCTCGCAGACCAGCACGGCTTCATCGTCGTCTACCCGAACGCGCCCACCGCCGGCGGATGCTGGGACGTGCACAGTACCGGCACGCTCACGCACAACGGCGGCGGCGACTCGCTCGGCATCGCGAGCATGGTGCGCTATGCGATCGCGAACTGGGGTGTCGATGCCAGCCGCGTCTTCGCGACGGGCACGAGCTCGGGCGCGATGATGACGAATGTGCTGATGGGCTCGTATCCCGATTTGTTTGCGGCGGGGTCGCTGTATTCGGGCGTGCCGTTCGGGTGCTTCGCGGGAGAGAGCGCGTGGAGCAGCCAGTGCTCGACGGGAGAGCTTATCCAGACACCGCAGCAGTGGGGAGATGAAGTCCGGAACGCGTTCCCCGGCTTTACTGGCACGCGTCCGAAAGTCCAGTTCTGGCACGGAACCATGTATGTATCATATTACATTCCCAACTCCACCCTTACTGCTTCCCGTTTCTAACAACAATTCTTTCCATCCAGCGATACCACACTGTACCCGCAGAACTTCTGGGAGGAGATCAAACAATGGACGAACGTCTTCGGCGTCAGCCAGACACCCACAGCGAACCTCAGCTCCAACCCACAAGCCGGATACTCGCGCGCATCATTTGGACCCAACGTACAGGCCATCCTCGCACAGAACGTCGGGCACACTGTTCCGGAGCACGAGACCGACACCCTCGATTGGTTCAGGCTGAGCTCGCTGGTCCCAGGACCAGCGCAACCAGGAACTACGGTTCAGACGGGTGTTCCGACAACCAGCACGGCTGTGCCTCCTGTAACTTCCACAGTACCACCTGTGACTGTCGCTCCGTCGCCCACTGGAGCCACAGCTGCTCACTACGCCCAATGCGGCGGAATCGGATTTACTGGACCTACAGGTGACCAGCATATTTCAGCGAACTTATTCCCTGTGATGACGCGGTGTGTGCTGACGTTAATTTATAGTCTGCGCTACTCCCTTTACATGCAAAGTATCGAACGCCTACGTAAGTTCTGTTGTCTTTATGATGCCCAAAGGCATTGAGAAAACTGACTCTCTGATAAACAAACAGTACAGCCAATGTTTGTGAGAAACACAAATGCGGGGCGAGGACGAGAGGGTAGAGGACAACACGTAAAAGTCGTTCACGAGCAGATGATTATAACCTGTAATGGCAATAAGCGCATATTCAATGACACACTGAATTTAGAGCTCGGTACAAGTACGAAGACAGAGACAAACTGCACTACACTTCGCTCGTAGTACGATCGGTTGAGTGGACGGTCAAGTCTCCGGCGAATCCTTGCCTAAATGTCCGTTCGTAGGCTCCGAGGTAACGACGACATAAAGCAGCCACACGGTAGCGCAAAGTAAGTTTAACCACTGGCCAATGCTTTCAGAAGAAGGCATTGTAGGATGGAGCAAGAACGAGGTGGATGACGGGCACTGGGAGCCGAGATGCAAAACAATATGGCAATGTCGATAATAATCGGTGAACACCTGCAATAATAACGATCCAATCAGCAAACACGAATCTCAATAACTCGTGATCAAAGTTGCAAAAAAAAAAGACCAGACAGGTAAAAACAAAACAAAAGGACACCCTCCGAAGGAAATAGAAACACCACCAACAAATATCAGATACCGTTGTAGTAAGGTAAACTCACAGCGTGCGCTTAAACCCCAGTAGGGCGCACACGCTCGTGGTACAGTAAAAAGGTTGTCATCACATAATTGTAGTGTTTGTGTTTCTTTTCGAGTGGAAGGTGTCTCTGGTGATTAAGAGTAGAGCGTTGCACAGGGAAAAGGAAATAAACATGAAAGGGCGATGCGAAAAGAACATGATGCAACGTTGATGTTTATGGCAAAAGAAGTGAGGTGTGGCGACGCCGCCGAAAGAGGGAGTAGAGGTGTCGATCGACAACCAAAGAGGATAAAGATGAATGCCATAAGCGTAAAGAGAAGAGAAGAGAAGAATGGGGTTCAAGGGAGTGGAAGCAATAGAAAAGAAAGAATGAAAAATGTGCGCAAGATTGAACAACATACATCAGTTTGATTCCTGAACGTCGGCCAAGCAAGCGATACCCAGCCGAGTGACACGCAGTTGATTGAAGCATGATGCACCAGTACACATCAGACGAGCAAGTTGAGATCAATAAGCATATGGTAACAAAAGTCGTGATTCAATGGATGATATTGCGATCTGTCAAAAGGGACAGTGAGGTCAGACACAGGTCGGAGACGGTTAAGGTAGACGTTGAACGTTGAGATAGAAGAGCAAATGGCAGTGAAAAAGGCCATTAATCATTGAAGGAATGGGGGATAGAAGAGAACTATCGACGACAGTTGAAGTCGCGAAGTCGATATGCACCACGACAACCGTTGAGGGAGATAGGTGAATGGATGAATGAGGACTATCGACAAAAGCCGAGGAATAAAAGAATATCGAAAGAAATGATGTTGAGGAGATAAATGCCATCGAACAATGTCAAGGTCGAGATGATGAGAACCATCAAATAAACTCGATGTCCAGGACAGAGAAACCATCGAGCGAAGTCGAGGTTGTGAATATCTCAAAGTACAGTACGAACGAAGTCGTAGCAGAGTAGATAAAATAGACGTGAAGCGTCAAAAGGAGATGAAGGGAGGGGAGTGTGAAGGTGAAGGCGTCAGCTACGGATTGCGTAGAAGTTCAACCTCAGCAACCCCATCCAACCTTTTCAAAGCGGAGGGGTTGGCTCGGACAGTGTGAATATTTTGTAATCATGCGCCGTAATTTGGAGGGAGGAAGAAAGATACGAAGGAACAAAAGAAGAGAAGAAAAGAGACTTGCACTTTGTGGAACGAAGCGACGACCATGCAGAACGTGGCACAAGGGTGTACGCGTATGACATATCTCCGTCGAACTCGTTTCTAGGCTCTCAGCGGGAAGACCATGGAACCTCAGATATCATTCGCGCCGAACCGCAAAAGAGTAGGTGTGGTACGGCTCGGGTCTTGAGAAGAATAAATGAGTAGATGTACATCGTAAAAAAGATGAATAAACTCACAGAAGGTGCATTGAAAATGTGATGACATTTAAGGATAATATACATAAGCCTCATGAAAGGTAAATATGAGAAGAAAAACTTTGCAGCAGCATCATGGTCATATTGACGAAGAACGGTGGATGGAGGACAAGGATGTGGTCGGGAAGAGAGAAGATGAGGAAACGGGAAAAAAATCTTGGTGACATATTAAGTCACAGTCACAAACCAGACTCTTGTCACACTAATTACTGTCCCACGGTCACCCAGGGCGGAACTTGAGCGGAACCAGGCAGAACCCTGTAGGATACCGTAGCACCACGCGTCTTAGTTTGAATCAGTTCTTCTCGTGCGACACATTGCGGACCTACAGGATACAAGGTCTCTTAAATCCATGGATATGAAAAGTAACTTGATCTATGTCTAATCTGCGTCACAAAGGCCCAACAAGGCCACATCATTTGTTGGGACTTGCCAAGGGATTACTTTAGCTCAAGTCAATGTTTATGTGGTGCTCGTCTGTGTTTAGCTTCTGAATAAATAAAACTGGACCTTTCTCAGCTTTGATTGCCGTTTGAGGTATAAAAGATTCTTTGAAAACTGCAACTAACCTTTCTTCGTAAACGGTAAAGGAGGGGTAATTGGCTGGGTGCCTTTGTATATTCCCTTTTACTTCAAATTCATGCATAAAACAAACAATGGACAGTGTATAAAGCCTCTGCCTGTCTCATGGGCTTTCTATTTACAGTATCCCATTAGCCATCTATTCAAAAACAAGACATGCTCTTCCATGTACTTCCGAATAGGTCCTTTTGTCCGAAAGAGAAATGGTACTTGCGTCCCTTTCATGGCATATTTTCTCCCTCACACTCACAAGTATAAAGTTGATTGTCTCTATAAACCAGAGTATACTCGCACTGCAACCTCAATCCCTCCCACTGTTTAACTTCAAATGCCTCGTATAAAGGTGAGCGAAAACCAATGTCTCTCGCCGCACACAATACCTAAAAGAACTTTTATTTATCCACAGAAATTTCGCTCTTCTTTAATCCCCACATCCAAACTTTCCAAATGATTTACCTCTGCCCTTGTCAATGGTGAATTACTACACAGTATCCCATAGCACTCTTGCATATCCTCCGCTAATGATTTATACTCAGTACAGACATGCATCGCTCGTGATCTGACTCCCCAATGGGGGACAGCACTATTAACCTTGGGTGAACATAATCCACTCAGCAGGCAATGTCGGACACAACGAGTTATGCTCTGACACTTCCGAGTCAGTTATAAATCCTTTCATCTCTTGTTCCGAGCACCAAGGGTCTCTACGAACAGATCACTCGTCGGAAACTTGTACAGAGGCTCGCCGCTACATTGGCTTGAAGGATCATCCACTGGTGACAGCCACCGTGCCACAGAAGCAGACTTCAACGACAACTAGACGACCCGAAATTCTATTTACTCATGCCGTAAGTCAGTTCTCTATGGTTACCAATGCCATTGGCAATGTATAAAGCAAAATGCTGAATGACTCGAAATTTCCAGGGCCAGCTTCTCGACATCTCTCCAGCATCATAACAATGGAGACGGTTCAGGAGCTGGTATCGAATGACTCATGAGGCCCTGAGGACCCAAGTCCTTAACCTTCATAGCCGATCATGTGAGGAAGCATCCTGGATTGTGGCACAAGCTCCAATCTCGACAACGGACGTCATATCCATCTGACGATTCCCTGGTATCTCCTCCTCACGAACAAGTGGACAAGTGGAAATAGTACCGTATTGGACCTGTGGTAATTCCGATGGTTAGGGACCTCCTCACTTCCGATAGAGCTGCCTACCGAGCATCACAGCCACGTTCAGTTACATTTAGCTCATTGACTGGAACCCCAGAGGCCACAAGAGAATGGTGACATAGATGACAGCGGTCCACTCACACCAGACAAGGATATAATACGACAGAAGGTTATTTCGACCAAGGTCTCTTATAGTGAAACCATCCAGTACTCCTCCCGTCAAGTGTTCCCAGCACTCGAGGTTGGCATCGTCGACCCCAGTAGCCACGGCATTGAACCAAATTCTCGGCCAGCGGGTGCCAGCGCTCCTACATCTTTGAAATACAGACAAGGCCTTGCTGTCATACATTAAGCGGCCTCGGTCACCCAGCGAGTGTACTAGCGCCCCAGCTCCCTTCGAGGAAAAGTCATCAGAAATGGAGATAAAACAGACCAAGGGTTAGAGGCTATCGGTTTTCACAGAGGATGTAATGCAGCTCAGGTCAATGCCTGCGCCAATAGTCCCTGCATATAGAGAATATTGGCAACAAAAGGCCCACGCCCCTGACGACAAGCTGGAGAAGAGTTTAAGCAGAAGGTAAGGGAACGTTATGAGCAATTTTATCCTGGAGGCCCAGTGGCACAGTATTCTTGTGACTAGCTATTTTTCTTTTCATCATTAACTCCCTCTCTTGTCGACATGGTCCATAATATACATCTGTAATACTAAGCACCATTTCTATTTGGTTTCGAACTTGCTGTTAAATAAATACCCATTACCACTTTCCATAATACATGTTCCCTCACCTATATGGTTTGAAACACGTTAGCTTATTGAAATTTGCACCTCTGAGATCCGCTCGCTCTTGAAATAAATATGGGTAAGACAACTTCTACATATGCTCTTGTGGATTGAGGTGTATAGCGGCAACGGTATGACGCATGTTAAGAATGATATGAAAGGTGGTATGCGGAAATTACCAGGAGCGCACGGACCGATTGTAGAACATGTTCAGCGGAGGCTATAATCTCTCTCATTGGTTCTTTGGCTTGCTTCACATTGATTTATTTAAACTCGTCCTAATGTTCTCACAGCTCGCTCGAATAGTTCCACGTACATCATGATTGAAATAACTAATCCAAGCCTCGCCCAGTCAATCTTCACTCCTTACCTCGTTCGAAAAATACAGTCTACAGGCAATTACGCATGTACTACTATGAATAAAACTCCTCTTGAAGACTTGGTATGCCACCCACCACTTGATTTATTGTCTACTATAAAAGTCACCGGGTTCTGCAAAGGCTACGACTTGAAGACGTACAGAAAAGAAACTTGATAATTCGTGTTCTCTTTTAGCTGGGATATCGAGGATTAGATTTCGGAGGGAGTACATCGTTATGAGAGCGGATCTAGAGGCTAGTAATTACTGGCAACAGTGGATGGTGACGAGCTTAGACATCGTCAGCTTTGGGCTGCCATTGAAGCTGTAACTAATCGTAAAGAATCACGGGTAAGTCTTGCTGGAGACCACATGGCACAAGTGATTCTCACTCATAAAAAATTGAAGACATTGGATCTTCCATGTGCGTTGAACTAATATATACCATTTAATGTGCCCGAGGGCGCTTAACACATTGTTCAACTCAGTAGAATAATACACCAAGATTCATATTTACTTGTAGACTACCGATAGGAAGAGCCACAAGGGAGAACTTTAATCACCAGTAAACGTGTACGTACTGTCTTATATATGTTTACAGAAATCTGAGGGGGAAGATCTAATGCCTACAATGCTCATTGAAGAGGGTAAATCAGATCGACTTGCCCGTTGGGTGTAGCGTTGGAAACAATGTTGACGGTGAATCCTTCAGCGGTATCGGCATTGACTTCCCAGTTCACTGGAGGGCGTTGACCATCCTGGTTGACAATATCGATCGCCCTCATCGAAGTGCGTCCACGAGGGAGATCTGTAGGTCCAGATGCGCCGTATATCTCCAGTGCCTCGAAGGTGATGGTCAGCTCTTCAGTAGAGGTTATGGAAATCGAAGAGGCGGGGATTCCGGTGAAGACGGAGTTGTAGTTGTAGGAAGTGACACCGCCTGAAGTCGAGGTGCTCTGGAGAGTCATGACACCGACTAGGTTCTGGCCAACGTTGACCTGTGTGATAGGTGTGTGGAAAACATCGGATCCAGACAGCCACCACGACGCAACGGACCAGAAATTACCTCCCCAGCTGGGGAGACGCCGAATTACAACACAGGCTGCAAGATCGCATCGAACGACTGCGGCTCAAGTCCATTGAACAAGTAAAGGAGTTGGCCATCCACATTCTCAGGGACATTAGGCACAGACCATAATGTAGAGAACGAGGCGATGGGGCTCGGGGCCGTGTTGCCCCAGAACGCGAGCTCAACGTATCCCGATTGCAGGGCGCGGCGGGTGAGCGAGCCTGGGGTTTCGATGCCGTTGTCCTTAACAAACGGAGTGCTGAAGAGAGTGGTACCGTTCGATGCTACGACGTTGACAGATTGTTCATCCTGCACGACACGTGCACCATCTGGTACGAGATGGACTCTGGACGCGGGAACGGGTCCCACGGGGGTGTTGACGGTTCCATCAGCAGCAGCGCGCTTGAAATTCTAATGGTAGGAAATTAATGCCTGAAGGTTTATGATGATGAGTAGTAGTCTTACGTCGCTGAACTGGGCAGCAGTCGGTGATGCGAATCCGCTTATTACGCGGAGCGAAACAATGGTCCATGGCAACAAAGTTTTGAGTGACAACATCTGCACAGGACACCGTTAGACAGCATAAGAGAATGTAATTGACTAATGTGCTTACCGTGTTGGGAGGTGTATATCTGTGAGTATATTTCCTTGGTTTCTACAACATGCATGTAGCCCTCATTTATACTACGGGCTATGCTGCTGAATAATCGAACTTTCTACTGCTAGAATCTTTCGCCGTCTTGAAAAATGCGTACCTTCGTTTGGGGATCGGCAGGCTATACACATTTCAAATACTGCAAATAGGTTTTGCCCACACCTATGATTGGTATCACATAACGAAATGGATGGTTATAAGCAGTAGAAGGGTAACTCCATTCTAATAATTGTGCGACCTAGTCATTATTAAATCCTTCGCCTTAGAGTTTATTTTATTTTATTCAGATAAGATTTCGTTATTGTGTAAGCGATAATTTTAATCATGCGCATAGGAATAGAGTCTATATCACGTTTGCCATAGATCAACGACTAATAATTGCTTCAGGCGCTCGACTAAGTCAATGGTATAACAGACAAAAAATTTCTCACATGTCATTAAGAGAGAGAGAACGACATGGGGTTATGTACTTTCGGCCTTCTACAATTTGAAACTTGCCGTAAATCGTATTCTATCGAACATGTAAAGGTTGAACTTAAGCTGCAATCGTACTTGAGAGCATAGCTTCCTTGTCTGTACCAAGCCGAAACCTTGCGTATGCACGCTTCAGACGTCTGAGATTAATCCTGGGCAGATGCTGGTAGACAGAAGCACGGGAAGCTTCACAATATGTTTCGATGTCAAGAAACTGACAACAAGTCGGCGATTTCTTTATGGTTTATCGATATCCTCAATCCCGGTACTCATGGCTCACACGCTTTTCATTCCAGAAGGGCTTCTTTAATCTAGACCAGTGTACGACCTCCTGCCTTGAGCTGAAATATCTAACGTTTCACGGCCAACGTGTATCTGAAATGCAGGCGTGCACTAATTCTAAATCTACATTCCTCAGCATCAGCAGGGGCAACTACGATGGATATATAATAGATCCTTGTTTGTACACGATGCTATATCCCTGCCGGATATAGAATATCGGCGTTCAAGGGGTACGGAGGCGCTTATTTTACCCCATGTTGCCGTGCCTTCCCGTGATGTCTTCGGTAGTTACTTTATAAATTAAGAAATCCTGATTTGACTGTGGAGGCACATCTGCACACTACATTTCGTGTCGCCCTCTCTCCCTTTCCTTTTCACATATAAAGCACACAGACCAGTCATCTCTCTAGCTTTCTCGCCATGAAACATAAACAGGTGTTGAAATTGGTCTGTAATAGTAGCATTACCACTCATGCCGGCGTGAACATTGTATCACGGCGTAAAGACTGTTAATTGGATCCAGCCTTTGAATCATACCCCAAGGGACATTGAGGGTTAAATATTAAATCCTTTCCGAGCGCATCCACCGATTCCCGAGCGCTGACAGCGGAAAACGTTCATAATATTATTGCAAAATTCCGAGGTTCCTCCGACGCCGCTAGTCTCACAGTTACCAATGATGCTTGCTTAGTATATGCTTTATCACGCGATGATGAAGGACTAGCTCTCCATTCTACGATCATATATCATGAGAGGAGGTCTTCACTGCAGGACAGATGTACATCTATAGCAAGTGTGGCTCGTCTAGGGATGATGTATGGACACCCTTACGGGAGTAAGGCCAATACCCTAGATCTTCCTGGCCGCTCCTCCCATGCTATGTGGATGATTGTGTGAGGAAAGGTCTCGGGTAACGATTTTTAGAACATTTAAGCACGGATCCAAGGGTCAGAATAGGCAAGTCTCTGGTTGTACTGTGGCCAGCTGCTGTGGAATAGCACCGCGGCAGGGACGGATACCAAAGCAGCAGAAAACAGCAGGTGGGACCGCGAGAGGAACCAGGAATTGCACTAGCAGCACTGCTGCTGAGCGTTGAAGAGCAGGGTGTAATTGATGCGAGAACCGGGGTTGGGAAATCAGTCGATCATCCAGGACATAATAGGATAATTTGTGGGTCCTGAAAAGGTGGCAGGTGATGACTGGCGACTGGAGATGGCCAGCACGAGCGACATAGCATGAGCAGCGCAGTGATAGCCCTAATTGCTGCAGCTGACGATGTGGAGGTGGAGTTTTGGATTGTCCATTAGTGTCTGCTCGATGAATTCGTCATCAAAGACAATAATGGTCAACATCTGACAGTTATTGGTCGCCTATCTTATCGAGGTCTATGCAAAAAAATTAGCATGGTGGGCACGGGGATGAAAAGCCGCAAATCGACCTTTTGTTGAGTGGCGTGTTGCAACCAGAGGGGCTTGTACCAAAAGTCCGTTTCCGACCCTTTTCAACCTTCGCGATGTTTCGTGAGAATTGAAACAAGAAGATGCGGAAACAGTTGATGTTATCAAGCATTCTCCGCGTATCGCGTTTCTTGTCGATCCTACCATGAATTCCCTCTTCCTAATTTTAAAATCTGACATTCATCTACGCCAGTGGACAGACTAATAAGTTGCTTAAACAGGTTGTTCCGCTCGATATTTGCTTCATTTCTAGTAACCTGTGTCGCTTAAATTACGGTATATGCAAGCTAGCCACTGACGGTGGACGGCGGGTGGGGATTGGGGTGGATCTGGAGCGAGTTACGGCAATTAACAGCGGCGGAGCTTAAAGTCAAAAGCCTTTTAATCATCGAGAACTCTCCACGTCACAAGTTCCAATTAACCACTCAGCATAAGGGTTCGTCCTTGATTACCTGATTTTACCTTTACCAAGCTAGTTTTGACCTGCATGTTTGGGCTATTAATTTAAATCTTTCGTTAAAGGATATGCAATCGACAGTGAGAAAATAGGCGCTGTTTTCGAATTCGATCACTTGAAAGACCCATCCAAGTTTTTCAGAATCATCGGCTACGCCCTCGAAAGAATTGTAAACAGTGAAGCAGACGTGCTTTTACCGTTGTTCAAACGCCAGACGTAGAGGATGGTCTGATCATCATTGTCATCGACGATGATTTCGACGAGGAGAAATTAAAGAACAGGCCCATGAGGACCCTTCATCCCGAACTTGACCAGTACATGAACATTCTTACTGGTCCATGCGTCTGGATGGATCGGAACTACTATAATGGCGGGTGCTAAATCTTTGATTCTGTACTGTCAACGCTGGGAAAATACTGTGAGATCGAGAGTCGAACACCGCCACACTTCACTCTTTAAGTGCTACCTTCCCCGGCGAAGCTCTGTGGTGCCTGTATACATTCCCAGATTCGTTGTGGACAAACCATCAAATCGGGCCAGGGTTTAAACACGACCAGTGGACTTTTCGTTTGACATGGGTGCCGCGGTTGGGCGCCTTTCCAGAGTATTCTATCCTCACATCATCCTTAATCGACTGAAATGGAACACATAGGGAAGTTACATTGTAGCGAGTGACTCGGTCCATAGAACGCATACAATGTATACGAGTCACTCAGTGCCAATGAATTCTATGGAAGCTGGCCGTAATTAGTATGATAGATATAATATACAATGTAGTGATTGAGTAAGTACTGTGAATTCACATGTATAAGCAGAGTGTTACCCAAATTCAGCTGCAGCCATTCATATTTTAGGGTCGGCCCCAAGAATATCGGCGACATGCTGACTGAAATGGTGCTGAGTATTGCATTGGGACATTTATCAAATTGAGTAGTGCAAATAAATGGTTAAACGAATATATCGCAAATGAATATGAAGTAATTAATGGCTTTGCAGTCGCATAAACTCGGCCCCGGCCTGACCGATGCTACAGACCGGTCATAGCCGACCATTCAGTGAGCCAAAATACAAAATATAGAGACCAAAGAATGAAGTTTAACATTAGAAGAAATAAACTAGAGCTGAATATGAGGTGATTAATGGCTTTGCAGTCGCATAAACTCGGCCCGGCTCGACCGATGCTACAGACAGGTCATAGCCAACAAATTCAGTAAGCAAAAATACAGAATATGTAGAGCAAAGGTTGAAGCTTAACATTAGAAAAAATAAATTAGAGCTGGATACAATGTAGATAATGGCTCTGCAGTCGCATACATTCGGCCCGGCCTGACCTATGCCACTGACCGGTCACAGCCGACCATTCAGTGAGCCAAAATACAGAATATGGAGACCAAAGAATGAAATTTAACATTAGAAGAAATAAACTAGAGCTGAATATGAGGTGATTAATGGCTTTGCAGTCACATAAACTCAGCCCCGGCTCAACCGATGCTACAGACAGGTCATAGCCGACAAATCCAGTAAGCAAGAATACAGAATATGGAGAGCAAAGATTGAAGCTTAACATTAGAAAAAAATAAATTAGAGCTGGATACAATGTAGATAACGGCTCTGCAGTCGCATACACTCGGCCCCGGCCTGACCGATGCTACTGACCGGTCATAGCCGACCATTCAGTGAGCCAAAATACAAAATATAGAGACCAAAGGATAAAATTTAACATTAGAGCAAATAAACTAGAGCTGGATATGAGGTAGTCAATGGCTCTGCAGTCGCATAAACTTCGGCCCCGGCCTGACCGATGCTACAGACCGGTCATAGCCGACCATTCAGTGAGCCAAAATACAAAATATGGACACTAAAAACTGAAACTTAACAGTAGAAAAAATAAACTAGAGCTGTATATGAGGTAGTTAATGATTCTGCAGTCGCATAAACTTCGGCCCCAGCCTGACCGATGCTACAGACCGGTCATAGCCGACCATTCAATGAGCCAAAATATAGAATATTGAGACAAATAAATGAATGTAAACATTAGGCAAAATAAACTAGAGCTGGATATGTGGTGGTTAATGTCTCTGCAGTCACATAAACTCGGCCCCGGCCTGACTAATGCTATAGACCGGTCATAGCCGATCATCGAATGAGCCAAAAGACCGAATATTGAGACAAACAGATGTAAGCTGATGGCTGAAAAATAAATTGTAGCTGATTATGAGGTGGTTAATGTCTCTGCAGTCGCATAAACTCGGCCCCGGCCTGACCGATGCTACTGACCGGTCATAGCCAACCATTCCGTGAGCCAAAATACAGAATATGGAGACCAAAGAATGAAACTTAACATTAGAAAAAATAAACTAGAGCTGGGTATGTGGTGGTTAATGTCTCTGCAGTTGCATAAATTCAGCCCCGACCCAACCAATGCTGGATGCCAGTAAAATTTGACCATTCAGTGAACAAAATACTGTATATTGAGACAAATGGATGAAGTTTAATAGCAGAAAACATAAATTGGAGCTGAATATGAAGTGGATAATGGCTCTCTGCAGTTGCTCAAACTTTGCCTCAGCTTTTCCAATGATACAAGTTGGGCAAAGCCAACCATTCAGTGAGCTAAAATACAGAATGTTTAAATAAATAGATGAAAGTGTATAGCTGAATAAATAAATGGAAACTGAATATGTAGTAATCAATGGCTCTGCGGTCACCTCAGCTTGATTCTAGCATAGCAGATGGTACAGGCCAGTCCAAGCCAACCATTCAGTCTGCCAGAATACTGAATTTTGAGATAAAATACTAAATACTGAGACAGATGGATCACAGTGAATAGAAGCAAAAATATATTGGAGCTGAATATGAAGTCATTAATGGCTTTGCAGTCTCAACAGGTTGTTCTCATTTTAGCTGATGTGACTGGTTGGGCCAAACTGACCATTCATTCATCTGAAATACAGAATATCGACAAGAATGAATGTCAATAAATGCCTGCAGAAATAAATTGGGGCAGAATATGAAGTGATCCATTGTTTTATAGTTACATCAGCTTGTCCCCAGTCTGGCCAACCACACAGTCTTAGAAAATCCATTCACTCATTTAGGTTAAATACACCATATTGACAGGAATGGATGAAAGTGATCTATTTATCTAAATGATTGAACTCTAGTGAATTGAGCTGCCACTTTCTGCCACACAAGATCACCACTGGTTTTTACTGCAGTATTGTTTGTCTATTTCTCCCCTTAAATCATCCAAACTTGGACTGCTTTAAAGCATTTCTTACTCACTGTGCATTAGTTTAATTTGGCTCAAAATCAATGACTTCATAAAATATTCAATTGTTCTGAGGGCTTGTCAGGAATAAATTTGCAAGCTTATTAGCTAGGAATGTGTAAGTTCAATTTAAATCTGTTCTTTCAATTTTCATGGCACAGAAAAGTGTGTTAATGAGCTTTGTATTGAGATTACTTTGAATATAATTTAAATATTCATCTAATGGGTGGCAAGTTGCCAGATATTCTACATGTTCATATTCAGATTCAATGTATATTTCTGGTCATTTACTTGCATCCATTCATATCAATATGCAGTATTTGATCTGAAATAATAGTCTACATGGCCCAAACTGTGCTCTCATCCTGCCTGGTGCAAAGCTGAGAGAGCCGCAGAGCATTTATAAACTTTATACTCAGCTGCATCACATTTGTTCAGCCAGTAAATAAAATCCATTCACGTGAATATTAAATGGTTTGTTGTACTTAATAGTTGGTCCTTCCTAAACAGTGTAATTGGCCAGGGTAGTAAAGATGAGATAAACTGTCCTGGTTAGGATGAAGTTTTCTCTCTTTTAGGTTGGACTGTATTTACAGTCAACGGTTCATTTTACTGAGTGTGTATTCAGAAGGCGGGGGTTAAAGAGTGTTTGTAATTCCACAATGGTCGGTGAGAATGAGAGGTGTGAATTCGGGAGCGACAGAACATTGATGACAGAAGGAAAGTGGAAGCGAAGAGAGATGAGTAATGATGAAATGTGAGCGGTTTGAGAATTAGAGTAGACCTTTGATGATACGATGAGAACCATGTGATGTGCGGATGGGTAGATGGATTTGATGGAAGCCGAGAGCGGGAGTGATGTGTTGGGATCGATACACCGGATGTTTCTGTTTTTGGTTTCATGACGGTTTTGAGTGTTTTTGCATGATGTTGTGATATGATGTCTTCCGTCCCGAGACAGAACAAAGGTTCTACAGTAGTATCAAGCGGATGTGGCTGGAGAGCCATTAACCACCTCATAATCAGCTCCAATTTATTTTTCAGCCATTAACTTGCATCTGTTTGTCTCAATATTATATCTTTTGGCTCATTGAATGGTTAGCTATGACCGTTCTGTAGCATCGGTCAGGCCGGGGCCGAGTTTATGCGACTGTAGAGCCATTAACTACCTCATATACAGCTCTATTTTATTTGTTCTAATGTTAAATTTTATGCTTTGGTCTCCGTATTCTGTCTTTTATCTCACTGAATGGTTGGCTATGGCTGGTCTGTAGCATCGGTCAGGTCGGGGGCCGAGTTTATACAACTACAGAGACATTAACTACCTCATATCCAGCTCTAGTTTATTTATTCTAATGTTAAATTTTATGCTTTGGTCTCCATATTCTGTCTTTTATCTCATTGAATGGTTGGCTATGGCTGGTCTGTAGCATCGGTCAGGCCGGGGCCAAGTTTATACGACTGCAGAGCCATTAACTACCTCATATCCAGCTCTATTTCATTTATTCTAATGTTAAATTTTATGCTTTTGTCTCCGTATTCTGTATTTTGGCTCACTAAATGGTCGGCTATGACCGGTCTGTAGCATCGGTCAGATCGGGCCGAGTTTATGCGACTGCAGGGACATTAACCACCACATATCCAGCTCTAGTTTATTTTGCCTAATGTTTATATTCATTTATTTGTCTCAATATTCTATATTTTGGCTCAATGAATGGTCGGCTATGACCGGTCTGTAGCATCGGTTAGGTCGGGGCCGAGTTTATGCAACTGCAGAGACATTAACCACCTCATATCCAGTTCTAATTTATTTTTATAATGTTAAATTTTATACTTTGGTCTCCGTATTCTGTCTTTTATCTCACTGAATGGTTGGCTATGGCTGGTCTGTAGCATCGGTCAGGTCGGGGCCAAGTTTATACAACTGCAGAGACATTAACTACCTCATATCCAGCTCTATTTTATTTGTTCTCATGTTAAATTTTATGCTTTTGTCTCCGTATTCTGTATTTTGGCTCACTAAATGGTCGGCTATGACCGGTCTGTAGCATCGGTCAGGCCGGGGCCGAGTTTATACGACTGCAGAGACATTAACTACCTCATATCCAGCTCTATTTTATTTATTCTAATGTTAAATTTTATGCTTTGGTCTCCATATTCTATCTTTTAGCTCACTGAATGGTCGGCTATGACCGGTCTGTAGCATCGGTCAGATCGGGCCGAGTTTATGCGACTGCAGGGACATTAACCACCACATATCCAGCTCTAGTTTATTTTGCCTAATGTTTATATTCATTCATTTGTCTCAATATTCTTTATTTTGGCTCAATGAATGGTCGGCTATGACCGGTCTGTAGCATCGGTTAGGTCGGGGCCGAGTTTATGCAACTGCAGAGACATTAACCACCTCATATCCAGTTCTAATTTATTTTTTATAATGTCAAGTTTCATTTTTTGGTCTCCATATTCCGTATTTTGGCTCATTGAATGGTCAGCTATGACCGGTCTGTAGCATTGGTCAGGCCGGGGCCGAGTTTATGCGGCTGCAAAGCCATTAATTGCTTCATATTCATTTGCAATATATTTGTTCGGCCATTTATTTGCACTACTTAATTTGGTAAATACCCCAATGCAATACTCAGTACTATTTCACTCAGCATGTGGCCGATATCCTCGGGGCCGACCTTAAAATATGAGCAGCTGCAGCTGAATTTGGGTAACACTGTGCTTATACATGTGAATGCACAGTACTTATTCAATCACTACATTGTATATTATATCTATTATACTAATTACAGCCAGCTTCCATAGAATTCATTGACACCGAGTGACTCATATACATTGTATGTGTTCTATGGACCGAGTCACTCGCTACAATGTAACTTCCCTATGTGAATGGAAGGATAAGGCTTTCACTTCATGACGCTAGAAATCGTCGGTGCTTTTAATGCGGATTTCATCGTCGCAGGGGCGGCGGTGAATCGCGTGGAAGTCCGTGGGATTCTGAAGCAAGTTGCCAACAGTGACGGAGTTTAAAGTAAAGAGCCATTTAATCATCGCGAACTCTCTCGGTTCTCCCACATCACAAGTTGCAACTCGCCACTCAGCACAAAGGTTCGTTCTCGATTGCCTAACTCTACCGAGCTAATTTTGACCTGCTTATTCAGTCACCAATGGGTTTCCGTTTGAGACCTTTTGTGTATGGTTTCGCAATCGACAGTGAGAAAGTAGGCCATGTATTCAATTTCAAACGGTCGGAAGACCTTGCAAGATATCTCAAAATCATCGAGATAGTCTATGAAAGCCTTCGCTACAGTGATGCGAATGTTTCCTTCACGGATGCTTATAAGGATGAGACTAAAACCGAAATAATGATCGTTATTGTCCTTGACGACGCTTTCACCGAACAGGAACTAGAGGACAAACCCAGGCAGCCCGTCCACCCCGACGTTGAAGTGTTCATGAGAATTCTTACTGGGCCGCACGTCTGGCCTCGCCGGACTTCATAGAGTGGTAGGCGTTAAATCTTTGATTTTGTAATGTCACCGCTCAACTCTTCCAGTTTCTGCGGATTCTTCCCAACATTGCTTCGGCGTTTGTCGTCTGTGGATTTACCAGTTCATCAGGAAAGGACAATCGGACAAATGATACGAAGTTGGAATGCTGTCTGCCTGGAACTGGTGCATCCGTGTTTGCATGCATATTGTCTGCTCTCTCAATACCCTGTTGGTATGACTCTCTTATTAGCAACTTATTAGTGTCTCTATACTAGTTTCTGCGTCCCGCGTCTTACACTCCTAAGATCTTATTACTGGCTCTTAGAGGAGTCTGCCAAATGCAAACCTCCGGAACACGCCCAAGCCCAAGCCTGACACACTACATGAACCTCGTGATAGAGCTACCGAACAGTCCCGCCAGGTCCATGTCAAACCGGGAGGTGGGTATGAGCATCCACTTGCTCGAATTGTGGGAGAAGATCCGCATGACTGTCGAGGGTGTTACGATGGGCACAACAGGACCAGACGAAGTGATCACAGGGATGGCGATACCAGAGTAGCCCTGCGAATGTATTGAGTGATCAGCAATCAGAAAAGGAATGATGAATGACGGATGTTGGATGAGCGAGAAAATCAGAACGTGATCGAGAATAAGGGGAAACAAGTCAAGAGAAGGGAAGGAACGAAAAAGGACAATACGAAACGAAACGAACTAAGGGAAATGAAAAGAAAACACCACCCTCAAAAAATCAGATTCAGGCATTATTCAAGTTCAAGTTCAATCACACTGTCAACCGCCACGCTCGTGAGGTATACAGTACAACGGAACAAAACTTGATTTGGTTGTCGTTGTCACATTTCTTGGGGGTCGTGTTAAAGGGGAAGAGAATGAGGAGAAGTCAAAAAAGAAGGACACGAGAAAGGGCGAAGGAGGGAAGGAAGGGCGGGGGAAAGGAAGGTGAAGTGGCAAGGTGCGGAAGGAGAGGTGAAGTAGCAAGGGATGGGTCAAGAAAACGGGGAAGAGGAAGAGTATAGGGAAGAGGGAAAGTATGGGGATGAGGAGGACTATAGGGATGAGGAGGAGTTTAAGAATGAGGAGGAGTATAGGGACGAGAAAGACGAAGATAGGGACGAGGAAGGCGAAGAGGATAGGTATGACGAAGAAGATATATGGACGATGAGAAAAAAATCTTGTAGATTTATATCTATTGGTGCAAGGCCCTATGCAGACCTAACGAACTATTACAAACAAGATACATGTAACAATACACTACACACATCTCCGGCCCTGTGAGCCCCGTGTGCACCGCTGAGGTACGCCTATAGGCACGAGGTACGAACTATAGCGACCTCACAGTCCTCATGGATGATGAATATGAAATGAATACGAATGAAAGAATAAGATAAGAAGAGGTATAGGCCAGGGTATAGTGCAGAGGATATACTGTAGAAGGGAGAAAGGAGAAAGGGAGAAGGGGAGGAGGGATGAAGTGGGGGACGATGGAGTTGAAGACCCATGGAGGAGTGGTGTATGCAGGCGGAAAAAGAATGAAAGAACGAAAGAGGGAAGAGGGGATATGGGATATGGGACGAAGGACAGAAGGCACGGAGGGAGGGATAGTAAACCTACGGCACACCACACACGACAATCGTCGGGGTAAGAGAATTGTAATTGGGGCCAGCGACAACTGACGAGGCGAGTGAATGGAGATTAGAGCCACCGACGACTGGTCGAGGTAAGACTAATAGAGATCGGGGCCAACGACAACTGTCTAGGTAAGAGATTGAGATTTGACCCACCAACCAACAGGTTGTGGTAGAAGAGATGGGAGAATAGAACCATCGACAAATGGTCGAGGTCGAGAATAGCGATTAGAGATTGGACAACCGACAACAGTTATGGTCGACGTCGATGAGATAGAGTCGACCCACCAACCGTCAATGGCTGTGGTCGAGGTAAGAAGATGGGAGAATATAACCATCGACGAATGGTCGAGGTCGAGGTCGAAGAGACTGGAGATTAGATATTGGAGATTGAGCCCATCGACAAATGGGCGAGAGATGGAGATCAGTACCACCGACGGTGAAGCGTCAAGGTCAAAGATAGTGATAGTGATGGAGACAGAGATAGATGGAGCATACAGCGACAAAATCGACGTAGCGAGATGACATTGGAGGTTTGATGTACAGGGCATCGAACATCTAGAGAACGTGTGTAGGGAGTAGACAGGGGAAGAGGAGGACGACACGTGCGTGCGTATCAGCTACGAAACGGGTATGTAGACAGATAGTCGCAGTTTGTCCGTCCGTCCGTCCGCCCGAGTGAGGGAGCGACGATTGCCCATGGTGACCGGTCCTGATCCGCTGAATGGGAATACGTCCAAGTGGGAGAAGCGCGGGGGAAGAGCGGCTCCGAGATTGATCAGAGGGGGCATTATGTCTGCATGCCCGTCTGATAGACAACTAAATAGTATATCGAATATTATTGAATACGAGGATGTGCGTCCCGGCGGATCCGTGATCGACAGCGCGGGTGGGAGGAGGCTGACAGTTCATGTACTCGTATACGGTATGACTCTTTCTGGGTATGAGTGAGTTAGTCTGCCAGACGGCTTAGGGAGGGTTCTGGATAGTGGTGAGTCAGTGGAAGTCTGGGCTAAAAATGGCGGTTTGGTAATTGACATGTTACTAATGTAGTAGCACTAGTGATGGCTTTGGACAAGGCGGGAAAGGTGTATTGCCAGTGGCGAGATGGTGATATGCACATGTATTGCAGCATTAAATTAGAGGAAGGCGGGAGAGGGCGAGTATAAGAGCCATGTGCATAAAGGGGAGTACAACAGTCATGATTTCGGCGCTGTTGTTTTTGTAGACGAAAGTGAAGGAAAGAAAAGAAGAAAACTAAACAGGACGATCGACGACCGGTCGGGTGTCAGCGGTGTGTCAGCAGCGTGATGCCTAATGTAATGTGATGTGATGTGATGCAATGTGACGTTCCTTCCAAATATAGGTATTAGCGAGTAGATAACGGCGGAGTTGATTGGGGCAACGCTCTTCGCTCCTGCTCTAATCAACAGCAGCAGCAACAACCCAAATACCAGCACCAAGGACTTTCATCTGCATTTATCATCTTTCTGCGTTTCATCTCCATATTATATCATTCACATATATATACGTCGTCGTCTGGTGGCATTCAGTTGCATTCGCGGACAGACCCTCTTTCTCTCTTTGTGACTCATAGTACTTATTTAACACTCGTCCCTAGGTGCGCGAGCCACATCCATACCACCGTCCATTCAACTACTCTACTAACTCCAACCATAGCCCTCGTTTTAATGCCCCTCGTTCATCGCGCAGCAACAATGCCCGCACGCACAAACAGCACCAGCACCAGCACCAGCAGCCCACGCCCCCTATTACCGATAACGATAACGACTCCCCGCACCGCGGCGCATCCGCCTCGTCCACCGGCTCAGCGGCCAGTGCGACGCCTTCGCCGTCGCCGTCGCCCGCGCAGCTGCCCACGCCGCTCCCGGACGCGCACGCACTCGTGAGCTCGTCGCCGTCGCCGCTGCTGCTGCCCTTTGTGCTGGACGTGGCCACGGGTGATGTTGGAGACTCGGCGGAGCGGGGCAGACCCAGCGCCCCCGCGCGCACTGGGCACGATGCCGACGCTGCATACGACAGTACCACGACCCCCACTGCCACCGCCACCGCCGCTGGCACCCCGCAGATACCTATCACCTTCGCCGCCAACGCAGCGACACCCTACTCATACCCATACTCCTACTCCTACCCCGACGGAGAGGGTGCTGGCATCATCACGGACCTCCTCTCGCTCTCGCTCGCCGATAGGGATTCGGGCAACGAGCGAGGTGGAGGCGAAGAGAGGATGGCGACGAGATGGCGCGCACATACACGTACAGGGACGCGGACGCTTATGGTTCCCGCCCGCCTCAGCCAGCGGGCGGCACGATGGAGCTCGGAGATTCGCCACCTTTGCCAGTTCCTCCGCGTGCCGGCATAGGGGGAGGAGGAGGGGGTGGCAAGGGACACCAGGGGGGCAAAGAGAGATGGACGTGGACGTGGACGTACTTGGGTTCGGTGGGCTGGGGCAGACAAGGGCGCCCATGTTTGCTCGGTATGTCGTCTTTGCTTTTCTGTTTCCTTCTTCCATTGGTTGTTCCTGTTCTTGTCGTTGCTTTCGTTTTTCGTTTTTTGTTGTCCTTGCCCTTTCACTTGCCTCTTGACGTGTTCCTCACAGCTTAAAGCTGGCATGGCTCGCGAGCCGCGTTCTTCGTCCAATAGCCCACCCACCGAATGGCGTGGCGTGGCAATGCATATTGGACACTGGGTTGGGTTGGGTTAGATGGCATGGACCCTGGGCGTCGAAGTGATGTCATCACCACACCCCGTTTCAGGCCTGCCTTTTCGGATCTTGATTGTCTTACTTCTACTTTACTTTGGGGTATGGGGTGGTTTCCTTTTAGATTCGTGTCTATTCTATTATTGGCTATTCTGTTCTGCTCTGCTCTGTTCTGTTCTTGCTATTCTTGTCTGTCTCCTTCGCTTCGCGTCGTGGCCGTGTTGTTCTGGCTCATTCTCGTTTCATCTATCACGAACCCTCTTTTCTGCCTCCACTTATCGTTTACGTATAACTGCACTGCACTGTACTGCGCGGAGTGCCTGTTCCCTTTTCGTCCTTCCTTACACACCTACGCTTTCATTTTCTCTGATGTCATTCGCATTCGCATTCGTGGATTTTATTTCGGTCTTGGTCTTTGTCTTTGTCTTTCGAATCTTTTAGCAAGCTTGACTTTGACCCACTCACCCACCCACCGAATGACGTGGTACTGGACATTGGGCTTTGGACATTGGGTTGGGTTAGATGGGACGGACAGGCTCGAGTCGAAATGATGTGTTGTCATTACACCCGTTTCAGGCCTGCCTTTCGATTCTTGATTATTATTTTTTACCTCTATTTTACTTTGGGGTTTGGATTGGGACCTTTGCGGCGTTGCGTTTCCTTTTAGATTCTTATCTATTCTGTTCTGTTCTATTCTGTGCTGTGCTGTGCTGGTCTGTGCTGTTCATTTCCACTGTTCGTTTTCCGCTTTGTGCTATTCTTGTTCGCTTTGCTTCGTGTCTAGTCGTGGCCGTGTTGTTCTGGCTCGTTTCATCTATCACGAACCCTCTTTCTTTCCTTCACCATCACTTACGTACTGCATTGCACTTGTGTTGCGCTGTACCGTACTGCGCGGACTGCGCACACTGCCTGTTCATTTTCATCTTTCCATGCTTTTGCCCACCCACATACACCCAGCCCCAGCTAGGAGGGTAAATTTCACGCACGCTGGCTGCATATACATATGCATGCATGTATGGGCTAACATGCGATGTAGATGGGTAGGGAAGGTCCCGTCTCTTGTGCGATACGACTCTATCTCTTCCTCTCTTTGGAGACTGGGTTGGAATCCAGCTGATCTTTGCTCTCGCTCTCACTCTTACTCCTCTTTCTTACCCTTTTCTACTACTTTCTCTACGCTTCTCTCGTTCCTTTTCTTCTTGCTTTCTTGCTTTCTTTCTTTCTTTCTTCGAGCATTTTTTCTTTCGAAAAATGCCCTATTTCCACCTCGATATACAACAGATTCGCAAACGCTAACACGCCCCCTTCTTTTTCTTTCGCATCAAGCCCCGCGAACCCGTTCGCCCCGCCTTTCCACTCTCAACCTCAATCCGCGCACCTGCCCTCGCAATCGCAATCGCAGTCGCAATCCCCGGGTCTACATTCGAACACATCCTCATCCTCGTCCGCACTGTCCTCGTCCTCGTCATCCTCGGTCCTGGACACGCTGAACCGCACGATAAGAGGGTACTACGTCCCGCCCTCGTCCGTCCCGTCGCCGCCGGCCGTGTCGCGGCGGCGCGTCACGGCGGTGAGCTTTGGGCGCTTTTCGGGGGCGGCGGGTGGGGGGCCTGCTGATATACCTGGTGGTGGTCCTGGTGGTGCGGGTTTTGGAGGAAGAGGGAGAGACGATGCGGATGCGGATGCGAGGGCGCGGAGGATGCAGCAGGAGTATGAGCGGGAGTATGAGCGGGATGAGGAGGGTGAAGAGGGGAGCGGGTATGGATATGGGTATGGATATGGAGGTTCAGGTGCAGGCCACGGTGCAGGCGGAGGCGGAAGAGGGAACGCGTATGCTGCACAGGGTCAGGCACAGGGTCAGGGTCAGGCGCAGGCGCAGGAGAGCCGGCACCGGTCGCGGTATAGTGTCGATCTTGGTGTTGAGCATGAGGAAGGGGAGGAAGAGGAGGAAGAGGGTGAAGAGGAGTATGCAGAGGAAGGATATGGAAGTAGAGCTGGAACTGGAGCTGAAACAGGGCAAGAGGTTGGGCATGGAGGGGTTCAGGCGCGGGGGCAAGTGGGTGGATATGGGTATGGGTACGACTATGGAGGAAGAGGAGGAGGAGGAGGGTCGGGATTAGCACAGGCCACGCCGCCTGCGCATCGTGGATATGAGTCCGGCTTTGATGCACGCCAGCAACAGCAACAGCAACGAGCGCAAGCGCAAGCTCAGATGTCCCGGCCGACAACGACAACGCAGCCGAGGACGCAGGCGCAGAGGTCTATCCGGGACGGTGGGGGCGGAGAGGGTGAAAGTGTGATGAGACGCGGTGCTGCCCGGACCAGTGGGGCGGCGCGAGGTGCGGGTGCGGGCGTGGGTGCGGGTGCTGGGACGCACAGGCCGTTTGAGCTCGCGCCAGTTCAGGCTCAGGCGCAGAGTGATGGGATAACGTGGGCGCGGTGGGATGTGTTGAATGATCGGTATGTGTTGTTTTCTATCTCTTTTATTTTCTTGTTTTTTTTGGGGGCTCTATTTTGTTTCTTTTGGGTGTGTTTCGGAGAGCGGAGAGCCCCACATGCTCTTTTTTAATTTTCTTGGGGTCTCGTTTCGTTTCGCTTCGTGTTATTTCTTTATTTTTCTTCATCCTTATCCCTCCACACATGTTCGATCGAGCAGACCAACAAACTGATTTTTTTGTTTGCTATCTTATCTTTTTTTAGCCGGGTGCTCGTAATAGCCTACCCAGCGGGGGTGCAGATATGGGACACGTCGGATTTGAAGGCGATCAAGGAGGTGGTGGGTGTGCGGTTTGACGCGTCGGCGGCGGCCGAATGGGGGTTGCTTTTGGGCGACGGACGAGCGGCGGAAGGAACAGGGAGAGGAGGAGGAGGGGGCAGACTTATGCTAATGTGCGCGTCGTGCATGCGGCTGTTCTTCCCCCTCCTAGTCGACGCGCCCGTGTGGGTGGTAGTAAAGATGGGTTTAGCGATGTGCGGCCGTTGCTTGGGATGCTGTACGTGGTCTCCCTTTTACACTATTATTATTGCTCGTGTTTGGTTCTCACTTTTTTCTTTTCTTTTCTTTTTTTTGATAAATCTTAGAATGGAAACGGGAGAGGAGGATGCAACGGGACAAGGACAGGGGCAAGGGCATGGCCAAGAGCAGCAGGAAAGAAAGTCAATCTTCGTGTTGTATTCACTGAGGACGCATCATGCCGTGAAGCTTCTGCCCATCTCGGGGCGTGCAGAGACGTTTGAGGCGAGTGGAGATGTCGTTGTCCTTGTGAGTCCTTTTTTCCCCTTTATCTTCTCTGCTATTAGCCATCGGCGAGAAGTTGCTGACCTGGGTCTCATTTTTGTCTTTATGGTAGAGCACGACGATGCCACCGACGCTACACATCCTGTCGACCGCGACGTTTCATACCTTACACGTCATCCACTCAACATCGCTGGAGGCGTTCACCACGCCGCCTCGTGTCTCTCCTCTCGCTGGTTCTGCAGCGGGTGTTAATCCTAATTCCAATGTCGCCGGTGGTTTTGGACAGGTAACTGGCCCTATAGCTTCTGTGTCGTCCTCGTCTCCAGCGAGTAACCCGTCGTCAGGCATATCCCTCTCCATCGCAAACGCCATATCCAACGCGCTTTACTCGCCCAACAGCGCCAGGAACGCCACCGCTCCCAGCGAGAGAGGCAGCGCGAGCCCTGACGGACTGTCCGCGCCAGTAACACCATCGTATCCCGCGCCGGTCTTTGCGCTCTCGCACCGGCTCCTAGCGTACGCCTCGCCCGCGCCGGGAAGGAGCACGGCGTCTCCCGGGGGCCGCGTCGCCTGGCGCTGTCGCTGCGTCCTCTTCGCCGTCGCTCCTAGGTATGGGCCTGAACATGGCGAGTAAGGCCTCGCGCAGGCTGTCGTCATCGTCCTCGGCGTCGGGGCCATCGAATGCTGCGTCGAGCGCGTCGTCCTCGCCTTTTAGTGGGATGGGGTTGGGGGTTGGAGGAGGTATAGCAGGAGGGAGGGGGGATGCAAGCGGGGTTGGGAAAGATTACGAATATTACGCAGGCGGATGTGGGCCATGCAGCACTGAAGGTGGGAGAAAGCGTGTTTAGTGGGATGAAGTTCTTGGGAGGGATGGCCTTTGAGGCTGCGAAGAGTAGGGTGGGCAGCGCGGCGGGTGCTGGTGTGGGATTGGGCACTGGTTCTAGGCAAGGAGCAGCAGGAGCAACAGAAGGAATAGGAGGGAGGTATGTGTCGCGCAGTGCACCGGATAACGCAGACGTGGATGAGGCTGCTGCGCGGATGTTGAGAGAGAGGAGGTATTCTTCGCATAATTCGGCTGTTTCGGGCGTAGGCGCAGGGGCGGTCAGCGGTAGCAGCGCGACGTCGTCGAATTCGTATCTCAGCTCACAGCCTGCGCCGGCAGTAACACCGCACACGATGGGCGCCGTCGAGTATGGGCATTATGTAACGGTCCTTGACCTCGCTCCGCTATTCAGCTCTGCGTTGGAGGGGCAGGATGTCGAGAGCACGATCAACAACGCGTCTGGGCTCTTGCTGCCCACTAAGATCGACGAGTTTAATGCGTCGAGGAGTCAGCCGGTTGCGGGGTTGCGGTTCGCGCAGGACGGGACGAGCGTGGGTGTTATCACGCGGGACGGCCATTCGGTCAAGGTGTTCAAGCTGCGTCCGACGCCTTCTGTCATGCTCGGTCGGCGAGCGGCCGTTACGTCTGGGATGTCGGCGGAAGAGGCAGAGGCAGAGGCGGCTGTTGCAGCGCGAGTAGAAATGGAGAGGAGGAAGGCGACGCAGGTGTATGATCTTTATCGGGGGCGCACGTCGGCTGTGGTGGAGGATGTGGAATGGGCGAAGGATGGGCGCTGGGTCGCGGTTGGGACAAGGAATAGGACCGTCCATGTGTTTGCTGTTAATCCGTATGGCGGCAAATCGGATGTGCGCAGTCATTTGGAGGGCAGAGTGAGGAATGTAGATGTTATTGTATGTTTTCTTTCTTTCTTTCGCCAATATTTTTGACTGATGATTTTCTTTTTGTTTTCAAAGGAACACCCAATGACTTCTCTGACCACTATTGCAAAGCTGCGAGGAACAAAGAACGCACAGGCACAAGCCAGCGCACCCCTTGCGTTCACGTTCCTCTCTCCCAATGATGTTCTCTCCTCCCCGATCTCGTTCCCCCACGCTCGCCACCGCCCGCCAGCCGCTCTCCTTCGTCTCCTAAGATGTCTTCGACGAAACAAAAGCGCAGCACTAATTTCCAGGATGTCCTAATGTTCGATCCAGCAACGGGCTTTTCTCTCTCTCCGTCGCCTGACGCTCGACAAGCACCCCGTCAAGGATCAGAGTCTGGCGGGCGGTGTGGTGTCTTCCGTGCATGCATTAGGCGTGACGAGCATTTCGTTGCCGGGCATGGGCGGTGCGGGAAGGCTGAGCTCGTCACCTTCAACGAAAGGGAATCTTTCGACTGCTGTGGTTGGTTCCGGTGGTTCTGGTGCGACGAAATCAGCGGATGTTCCGATGGAGTTGACCGCGAAGGAGAGTATTATGGCGACGTGGGATCTTCAGAGAAATCGCGATTGGGCAGAGATCAAAGTCCCATTCACCCCCATGTCAAATCCACTTCGACTGCCAACGTGGGAGGGACAAGAGAGTATGTTTTCGCTTATGCTATCACCTTTATACAATGTTCTGATTATTTCTGGGGTGTATAGCTGGCTAGCAGAGGGTGAGATCACGACGAGCTCTAGTTCCCAGCGCGTTCTTCCACGCTCCCTCTATCTGTCGCATCAATTCATGTTCTACACACTTGGTGAAGACTACCATGCTCTTATCCGCCGCTATCAATTCGACATCTCAGGAGCTAAGATCGACGTGCGCACTCAAGTAGAAATCAGTGCATACTCGTCTCCTGGTGCAATCAGCAGCAGCGGGAGTGGTAGCAGTGTAGGCCGTGGCGGGCCGCTCATACGAGACGACTCGGCGTTCGTGCAGGATTTCTCGTCTCCTCCTCTCACTCGCACTCACGTTCGCTCTCTATCCAACGTGTCTCATCGTCGTTCGACGAGCCCATTGCCTCTGCAATTTCAGGCCGTTTCTTCGAACCTGATCATCCGTATACTAATTCACATTCGCGTTCTCAGTCGGCGCCGGCGATCCCGCCTATACTCCCAATGTACCCGAACGGCGTCGGCGGAGTTGGTGGGCCCTCGTCTTCTTTCAGAAATGCGATCTCGATCCCGATTGGCCGAAAGATGGCAGGTATTGGGGATGGAGTCAGTGAGGGCGTGGCGAGGATACGGAGGGAGATGATGTACAAAGCGAAAGCTGGGAGTGGGGCAAGGCGAGATAGGGAGAGGGAGGAGAATAGTGGACAGCCGCTTGTGCCGCTCGAGTTCGATGAAGCGGACGAAGATTTCGTGGTGGGAAACGGCGCGAAGGACGGTAGTCTCGCATCGTCTGGCATTCTTACTGGAAATAATCGACCTAATGCCGATTACGGTCCGAACGCAGTACATCCTCATAGCTCGTACATGCAGCAGCAGCAACATCTGCAGCTGGCGTCGGATGTGGACGGAGGCGATGTTGTGGGTGCGGTAGATGAGGAAATATGGGATGGCGGGTGGGATATGCAGGATCGATTGGCTGTAGAGGAACAAGAGGGATTTTATGAGTTGGATGGGCGAGGAGTGGGTTTAGGTCTGGGTATGGGTATGAGTATGAGTATGGGCGCGAGTGGAGGCGGGGCGGTACTGGCACTGTATACTCTTCGTCTTCAGGTGCCGATACTGAGCGTGGTGCTGGTGCTGGTATTGGCCAAGGTGGGGTGGAGACGGTGCCGGCGGATGAGGGTGCTCAGGAAGGCGCCGCTATGCATCTGCAGCAGCAACAACCGAGAAACGATAGCTTGATTGACTTGGAGTCCTCATTCGTAAGCCCAAGTGTCAAGAGTGCAAGGAAGACGAGGCAGAAGCGACGCGGATGATGATGACTCGGACTATAAATCTCTGGCCATTCGATTCTGCAAGCGGTTGGACCAGCTTTTGCTCCTTTGTGGTGTTCGCTGATGGACCGAAGGACTCGATTGTGAAGATACCCCGAGTCGCTTAAGGCGTGCCATCCAGGCTGTTCTGCTCATCTTGTTTTATTCAATGTTGTTTGCACATACTAGCATCTACTATTATTTGCCATAGCTGTAGGTTCTGAATCTCAACCCTCCTCTCTTTGGCGTTAATTCGTGTAAAGTAGATGGCATTTTGCTGGATGCGGATGAGAGATGTGATGGGTGTATATTTG
>JAJIRX010000171.1:0-26030 GCA_023853785.1 Psilocybe azurescens | reverse complement strand
GAATTGCCTGCCTCCTATCTATTCCACACAAAACCACTCCCGCAACACATCCAACTGCACCGCGTTCTCGTATGAAAACTGTAAGGCGCTCCGATGTGTGTGGATGCTCGAGCCAACGGGAAATTTCAGGGACTTTCTTATCGCTTTCTTGGGTGTGATTTACTATCATTAACTACCATGCTCAAATCTGTCAGATGGATTCATAAACGAAGTGTAGCGCTCCTGATTGCATGGTCATTGTCAACTTCGGTTATTATCGGCATCATCGTGTTCAAGATTCAGAAATTATCAAGGTTAATTGGTTGGCATGAATTGTGAGACTTATCGACAAGCCAGGACAGCCAAATGGTGAAAAAGGTCGAAAGTGGGGTATAGCCGCAAAGCGGATTGTGTTAATATGATCAAGAATCCCTTCACTTTGATACTTTGATACTCGTTGACGGTTGGCCAAAGTAATACCTCTTCCTGCCAATTCCAAAGAACCAAGCAAGGCTGCGATACACAAAAGGCATCATCGATATCAAGTCCATTCAGTTTGACGCAAACACTTACCGAGAGAGATGTAAGATGAGGACAACACTAAGATTGCCATGGGTCGTCGTATTCCATTCGAAAGGAAGGTATTTGATATCTTGAGGAAGGCTGACAAAAGTCAAATATAAACTGAACCGATAGAAACTCGGTAAGCAACGCCGTTCGTTGTTCCATCCATATAACAGGCTTACTGAGTTACCTGCGTAAAGCGATCAATGGAGTTGCAACAAAGGGAGAAAGAAGAACTTACGTCTGCAATAGCGAGCGAGAAAAGAAAGACGCCCATCAACTTTTCCTGACCTGTAGGGTTGTCGCTTAAAGTATCGCGTACGGCGCGGTATCCGAGGGAGGTCATGACACAAAGAAGAAGATAACCTACACAGTTGTGAATATACCATAAATATTGGAGTGATGACGATCGTACATATAGTAAGCTGCCAAACAGCGATGGTCGCTCTTGGGTCCATGTACTCGGGTGGAGGACCTGTAGGTGGAACAAGCTCGTTATAAAACCAGCTCGGACCCCAGATAGACGATGTGACAAAGGGGCCAATCTCAGAGACTACAAATAACAATGTTATTGCTTACAGGAAAAAAGATGTGGTACAAGAACTTACTTGGTTCAAAGTATAAGAAAATAAATTTGTAGTATCCTGGCAGCGCATCAAATTTTGCCATGACTGCCTCTTGATAATGTTGATATCGCAAGAAAAAGTGGGACGAGAGAAGAAGGTGGACAGAGAATCGTGCCGATATTTATTGAAGGGTTGACACTAATCTGACTGCCCTATCCTGTGGGTCACTTGAACCGCAAAGAACAACCCTGCAAGGAAGACGTAATATATGTACCTAGAGATGGCTTAAAAGGTTAACACCGGCAACTCATTCATGATTTATCAGTGACATACCTGTGCTATCTGCTTAATCAGACACACGACGCTGAATATGTGATTTCCATTCGGTCTTTACACAATGACGAACCCTTACATATCGCATGATAGAAGCATTGCAATATAATTTCACAAAGATAAAGAGAAAAACGGCACCGGTGTTCATCGATGAAAGTGCTATCAGCTGATTATGTTCTAAGAAGCCTTGTTCGATTTCGGCGTAGGTTCGCCAAAGTAGTAACGAGTACGGCCAATACCTGCGTACCAAGCCAACCTACCAAGAAGGAATAAGTTCAGTCGTACGAGAAAGTGATATCGTGTACCTGAACAGAAACAAGACGACCACGACAGTAATATTGCCATGGGTCATACTGTTCCACAGAGAAGGCGCGTACTTCATGTCAACCGGGAGGCCAATGAACGTAACGACTATGCTGAGGTAAACAGATTAGGAATCTGCTCCATATAACGATAATAACTTAGCACAATAGTTTATACGTACTGAGTCAGCTGAAGTTATCAGGTGTACCAGATGATACAGTTGAAGTAGAACAGAGCGCAGTGGATGCGATTAAGTGTCGATCAGAACAAGAAGGGCAATAAACAGCTCACATCTGCAATCCCCAGTGCTAGAAAGCTAGCCCCTAGAATACGCTCTTGTGCGGCAGGATTGTTGGGCAATGCGTCTCGTACAGCACGGAAGACCAGTGAAGAAATCAGACCCAAAAGCAGATAGCCTGAATAATATATGGATGAGTTGTGTTAATGCAAGACCAAAGCGAAGAATGAAGGTCAGCTTTCAGCACAACAGCGAACTCACAGTTTGCTAATTGCCAAACAGCCATCTGAGTCCTTGGTTCCAATCCACCAGTGGGGGATTACCGGAAGGTATAAGCTCGTGGTGGAACCAGCCGGAACCTGGGGAAACCCACACCATGAGGAATGGCGCGATGGTGGACACTGCATGTGGACGTGTTGGGGTAAGTAAGCAAATGAAAACGGGATATGGCTTACTTGGCTCAAGATAAAGAAATAAAAGACGATAGATACCAGGCAAAGCAGGAAAACTGTCTTGCGCCATGGTGGATGACATGAGAAAGCGTGGTGAGTGTGCAAGAATACGCCCAAGTATGGACTCAGTCACGGTTCGGCCTCAGTATTTTGCTTTCTTCTTTGCTCAATCAATCACTACACGGTCCTAGATCCAATTATAAACGTTTTTGAGTACCTATTTCTGATTACATACCCCTTTTTTTTCTTGCAAACCACCATGGACGACAGGGATCATAGTCAAGCGTTAACAGTCCCTCACAGTGATAGTCCCGGCTCATCCGTTTTTGACCTCCCAATTCAAGCAACAAATCCTTCACTCGCAAATGGACTCGGCGTGTCCGAGCCTCAGAAATCTTTCCCCAGCGGGATCGTCCAAAACGACCTAGATACATCTCCTGGAGAAACATCGTTCCTTGTTATTTCAGGAGGCACTGGTGGTAACGCGATTTGCTCTGCCTTCCGAAATGTTTGTTACGTTCTTCCTGTATCTGATGACGGGGGCTCGTCTAGCGAAATTATCCGTGTCCTAGGAGGTCCTTCAGTTGGTGAAATCATGCTTATCACTCTGCTTAATCTTCACAACTAAACAGCTTATGGCCAGGGGACATAAGATCGAGGCTTATTCGTTTGATTCCCTATGCTGCTTCTTCTTCACCCCTGGACGCTATTCGCCGACTATTAGCATATCGTTTGCCTTCTCAGTCTTCTCAACGTGACGCCCGAGAGGAATGGCGAGATATTGTAGAAGGCAAGAGTAGATTATGGAAAGGGATACCTACCGACAGAAAAGAAACAATTAGAGGTATTTCAATCATCGTATTAACTTCATAACAACTCTAAAAGAGCACATTGCAGGATTCCTTGTCTACTTTGAAAGTGAGCTACTCAAGCGTGCTCACAAGAACTTCGACTTTCGCAATGGAAGGAAGGTTTATTCTCTGTTTAACCAAAGTCTCAGCAAACTTACATTCCTTGCATTATAGTATCGGAAACTACTTCCTGGCAGCAGCACAGGGTTTCTTCAGATCCCTACCCTCCGCCATATTTCTCTTCTCTTCAATCACAAATAGCCAGGTGAAAATTTTGCTTATCCTTATCTTTAAGATTGATTCTTCTTATCCAAAATTCACAGGCGAATATCCTTCCTGTCATCGTAACCAATCATACAGTCACTATCGCAGCGGAATTGGTACGGACTCGGGAACTTTCATCTCCTCGTGTTTGCAGGGTACTTAATATCTGTCTCTTATCTGCTAGGAAGATGGAGAGCACCTCGTCGGTCAATGTGAAATATCCCACCCCATGGTCTCAACAGAACCAGTAAATTTTCAGACGCCCGACTACGATTCTCCTGCCCCCGACGGAATTGGTGAATATGTTTCTCCCAGGCAAAATGTCATGTTCGAGTCAGTTGCAAAGGAAATACATGAGCCTCTTCCTTCACGCATCAGCAGTAAGTCACGTCGTTGATTTTCCTAGATTGCCGGTCCTCATGGGGGTTCAATAAATTTAGGGCTCTATTATATCAATGGATATGGCATGGAAATACACCCATCCCCGAATCCTGACTTCTTTGCAAACATAGGATCCAGAGATATATTGGTATACTCGTGTGGTTCTTTGTGGACCAGGTAAATTGAAGGGCCTTAAACCCTACGTTAGGAAGCACTCACGCATCATTCTCAGCATAATACCATGCTTGGCTCTTAAAGGCGTTGCGCTGAGCATTGCAAGGTCACCTTCCATCCGTGCAAAAGTTCTCCTATGCGAGTACTACGTGTATGTGCAGCCTCACTTCAAACTGAAGTATTTCTTTAGTGAACAGAGAAAACGACCGGGAGACTGACGGATACACGGCTGCAGATTATATTCAGTCAGTTGCTCGATCTTCTCTGCACAGAATTCTATTGAAAGGGGACGGAAATAGAGCGATTGTCCGAACCTTGAATAATAATAACCACTCTACTCAAGCTTACGGATTGGGTGGTGCCAATACCACATACCCCATTTCGGCCTTCATAACCGACTTGGTTTACCTCAAGGGGACGAAGGTTCCGGTGGATGTCAAACGAATCACGGTTAGTGTCATTTTGGGCTAGACAAGCCAAGCAACGTTTTCTGACAGAAGCAAATAGCTCATGGGAGTGCGGTGTAGAGAATTCGATGGAGCAGCGCGATTCGATGCTGACACTGTCGCACATGCGATGAAGGAAGTCTGGGCGGGGGTGAGCTAAATATAGACGTTCTCACGATTACTTTAGACGTATAGATTACATACTTGGATTTTGCTTAGATTCTAACCTAGAGCGCTTCCACGCAGCCGATAAAATAGACTTTCTGACAATCATATCCCTGTCAGATGACCTGACCTTCCCATTTGCGCCGTTCAACAGGGAAGAGCCTCTTTGTTCAGCTCCTCCATGATTTCTGAAGTCGGCCAGCGGAAAACATCTCTCAATGTTCATATCGGAATTGACACTGGCGAGTCGTAAGCACTATCAAAGCTTTCTCACCTTACCCTGTTTACAGCTTCATCAGTGGGCGCCAGTGTTACTCCACCCCTAGACACTCGTAATACATCGCACACGAGTCAGTTCACAGAACCACCCCTGTTTAATGACACGATACACATACCAAAAGACAGTCAAAACCAAGCCACCCTTTCCATATCGACTGACAATCGGTCCGATGCCATGATATCCACAGCACAGCTGGCCAATGTTGCTAGCAACCCTGAGGTACTTACAAGCGCTGGTACAGAAGAAGATAGCTACGACGAACTGCAAACGCCCCTGTCGGATGACCCTCCCCTTCGTACAGGAAGGGTCCGGTTCAGATCTCGGGTGCGCATTACCTCTGGATTAAACCGACGAAAGAAAAATCGCGTTCTGAGCGTGATTACATGACGTTTTCTTCATCGTCATCGTTGTCCGGTTCTCCGTCATCATCTATCTCGGCCCCTCTCCGCACACAAGAGGAGGAGGATGTGGGGAAACCTGGATGGGGTACACTGGGACAGCGCGTATCAATGTTTGTCCGCGCCAACGGCCAAAGAGCGCAGCCCCGTGAGCAACGAGAAGGAACATCATTAGTGACCAAAACACAGTCATGTCCGAATGGCAGTCATCGGGTTGTAAATGAGCGGACTCCCTCACAGATCACCTTTCATTTCGAGGAGATGGTATCGACCATAGGGCCGACAACGAATCGAACCTCTCACGAGATATTGAATTGGTCTTTGGACCTTGGCCTAACCGGCTTCTAAATCATCATGTACGTTTACGACTATCGAGACTATTGAGCGTTGACACTTCTCTATAACATAGTGGTGGTGGTGGCACTTGGAGCCTATCGTCTGTTGCCATTGTCTGGTTGAATCTGACGATGAAGGTTAGAGCCATCCAAAACTGCACAATTTAGCTTTGATTATTGTTAAGTTATTCCACTGAGTCTATGCTTGTACTGCTGTTCTAGTCATGAAAAATGCATATTGCTTTTGAGGCATCCTTGGGTCTTTCCTATACTTCTAGACATATATTTCGCGCCCTTAATCGCCTTTCTTGGGTATGACCATGGTAGGAGGAAGGGTGGTGATTGGTGGGAGCAAGCTGGCGGCAGTCTTGCGCGAATTTTGAATGAGAAGTTGATCCATGACCACGATAGCCGCCATAGCTTCGACAATGGGAACTGCCCGAGGAACAACGCATGGATCATGACGTCCCCTGGTGGCCAATGAACCGGGGTACCGTCGTATTGTGCGGTTTCTTGAGCTTGAGATATGGTGGCAGGAGATTTAAATCCAATTCTAAGCCCTAATTGAGTATCCTATTAAGCAGGAGAAAAAGACGTAGAGTGACCTGAAATATATATTTTCGCCGTTGGTAATCCCCCTTGAATACCTCCGCTCCAATTAGTGGTGGTTCGAAGCCTTCCAGAGTCATCCCGGACAAAGGGGTCGTTGTGCTGACTTCCAGGAACTTCGGTACCCTTAAATCCTGATCCCACCTCAAAGGCTTTGGTGGCAGGAATAGATAGCATTGCATGCGCAAGAGAAGCCTCGAACTTGTCGAAAACAGGTTCTCCAAGACCCGAAGGGACATTTCGAATAACGCAGGTCACGGTCCCACCAATGGAGTCATGAGCGCTTTTTGCGCGTAAGATGCGCTATAATAGGCGATGATGTAAAAGTTGAGAATAAATTCACCAAATTGAATAGACAGACCTGGGTCATCTTTTCAGAAGTTTCGGGGTGCGGGCAGCGGGTGAGATATTTGTCAACATCCTCTCTAGTAATCGTCGACAAGAGGTTTACAAAATCCTTGGATAAAGCGTCTTGAGCAGTGTCATCCTCTTCATCAAGATTGCCTGGGGTCAAGGAAGGTAGGGCAATAGTCGAAGGAAGATGAATTTTTCCAACCGAACTGACAAAGGCGACAATTTCATGCCGTAGGCTAGTTTGAGGTATTTTTCTGCAATAGCTCCAGCAGCGACGCGACCTAGGAGGGAGAAATTGATACAAGTAATTTATTTTTCAGAGGCAGACAACGAACCAATGGTTTCGCGAGCACTGCTTCTACCGCCACCACTGCTAGCCTTAATTCCATATTTCTCAAGGTACGTCCAGTCAGCATGACTTGGGCGGGGATACAAATCTGTCTCGGAGTAATCGTGAGGCCTTTGGTCTTCGTTTTTCACGAGAAGGCCAATGGGAGTTCCTAACGTGACGCCCATTTCTAGACCCGATTGGAGTTGAACCAAATCCTTTTCGTCTCTCTACGTCGGCCGAAAGATGTAAATATTTGCGCATACATTTGAGAAATTAATCTCACCGGTGTAGTAAGATCACTTTGACCTGGTCGACGACGACTAAGCTGAATCTGAATATCTTTAGCAGACAGCTCTAACCCCTAGCATATATTCCCGCTTAAGCATTTAATTCATGGAAGAGAGACTCGACGCTTACTGGAGGACATCCGTCGATAATTGCACCGACAGAAGCACAATGGCTTTCACCGTAAGTGGTGACTCTGAAAAGAGTGCCGAACGTGGACATGGTCAATGATGCTGTTTTGAAGAAAGTCTTATGGTATTTATGAGCGGCAGGTTGACTATATATTAAGTAGGAATCGCACCTGGGGTCAACAAAATATGGATAAAGGAGAAAGGAGAGATATTGATTCCAAACTGGGAATAATCTAATCGGTCTCCGATGATTTGGTAATCGGGCAATTTCCGAAATGACAAGGACGCCCAGTCCTCGATCTTTACTTAGACTTACTTACCAACACCGTTCCATAATACCATTACCATTTACATATCCTTTCCCCAACAAAGGCGACGCGTCCATTCATGTCTACTCCAGCCCAAGGTCCCTCTGCTTCCAGATCGCGCACGCAGGCTCGCAAAAAGGCTAACGACGATGGTACATATTTCGGCCCACCCGCTACAGTGGCAGGCCCGTCTGGCTTGAAGAGGCAGGCTGCCGAAAAAGCTGAAGGAGAACCCAGAGTAAAGCGTAAGAGACTTGTAGAGCCAAATAACGCTGCCACGGGAATTGGGAAGAAAGACATCACGGAAGTTGAACCTCGGAAATCGCTCGTGGGTGATTCTTATCTCCAAAACAATGTCCACTTTGGATCTCAAACCTGTTCTTGATTCTTACTTAGGTTGAATTCCAAAAGATGTCGACAAGCATGCTCCATCGATACATGATACAGTTCGATATCGTGCCCGGCGTTTACCCTTCACCCCTTTCTCCTGAAGACCCCCGGCCCCGTTCTCCCTTGCCGATCTGGAACAACAGCTGTCACGGGCTTCGAGCCCACCTGCTTTAACCCCTGCAAACAGACCACGACGTGATCCCAAAGATGCCCAAACTCGAAGAAGGAGTTCCCGCTTATTAGAAGAAGAACCCCGAAATCGTGTACCCGTGTTGGCAGACGTTCAGGACCTGCACGGCGTGCTCGCAACTATCGTCGAGCGACATTTCCGAGACATGACCTCAATAAGTGGTAGAGAAGAAGTGGACACACTCGCAGCGTTTATGTGCGCAGTTGAGAAGTCGAAAGGGGCAAAATCTACGGGGAATTTAATGTAGGCAAAATATCTCCAGGGTACTTTTTCAGACTCTTGTACGTTAATTTTAATTTTAATTATCACACAACTTGTATCAGTTTTCACTAGGATGTCAATGCACCTGCATGTATATACCCATTCCTCATTTTCAACCCGCTCGACCCTAATCATTGACGCTATGATTACCTTTTGTTATAAGTGATAAGGCAGAGGTTTCTTTTATATCCCCAGTTCATTTTCTGTCGCAATTGAAGGGTCAACTTTCTAGCTGGAAATCCTCATTGATATTCTTCTCTTGAAGTGTCACCAAAGCGTGCGGTCAGTGGCAATTGGTTTATTCTATCATTTATTCAAGTTCGAGCTCCAACAACATTCTGGTTGATTACTTCAACATTCCCGGGCGCTTATTATGCGACCGCTATCACTTCAAATGTTGCGTCCAACGATTTATTTATCTGTGTCTCAAGCTAAGTCCACCAAGAGGCTACAATTTGCTACAATAAGAGCGACCTTGGTCAAATTGTAATAGATTGTAACGCGCTCATGAAACCTTGGCAAATTGCCAAGGCTTTACCTCAATGACTATTTGACTAGAAGGGCTCCAGAAGGCTCCTCAGGGCTTCTTTTATTTGATGAATTGCCTCGATACGGTTGCTTCTTACTCTACTTACACATCACTGTGGCCCCAATGTCCGAAATAATGGATAAGCCACTGCCGGTACATTATTGATTTTCTGACAATAAGATTCAACCTGACTCAAAACCGAAAAGGTCACATCAAAGTGCTTCGATCTCAGACCGGCTTACGGCATCTAGCCTTTCATTGGGCGATCATTGACCTGGTGCCATAAATATCAAGACGTCTACAACGATATCTTCTAAAGTGGACAAATAATAATTCACTGGCAATGCAAACGGCCTGAAAAGGACTCCTCCTTACCAGTTAACACTAACCAATATATGCCCTCTGTCCCCTATCTCTGTCACTTATTCCCATTTCCTCTAGCCGAGGCTATTTTTCTCTTGCATTGGACTGTACAGATTTTATTGCTACGCCGTTTCGATGGCATAGATGATGTATAGAGGTATACAGTTGGTAAACCTCTTACCAATTAAATAATTGGAAAGATCGGTACTACGGTAGCCCTCAAAAGGAAGTCCTCGGGGATTTTTGTCTTGTACCTGGCCATCAAAGGACCAAGCAAAATCTATGTTACATACCGAACCGGCAGCGATCTTGCAGTGACCACCGTCCTATTGCGACTACGATCCCTCGTGGTTCCCGTAGAAACAGAGCCAACATACCGCTCGATTGGATTCTACATAAGGAGTATAACTGCTGGGAAGGATCATGCAGGCCCCACTTTCTTTTCTTTGCCCTCCTTTCGTTCCATACACCTCTTACAGCAGCGCTGTCTGAGCTTTCTTCTTTCTGCCTGTGAGTAAAATTTCTGACCGCCAGTACTCCCTGCTGAAACTTTGAAGATCTAGTTTATTATATTCATTCGTTCTTTTCCATCGCTCACTCTGTCGACTTCTGTTTTGATTGTCCGAAATGAAGTTCTCAACTGCGTTCACAACTGTTCTGGCTATCGTACCCGCAATCACTGGGGCATCTGCTGGAGTTGTTCCCCGTCAAAACAATCAACGCAAGGGTGGTAATAATAATCCTGCCGTCACAAATCCTCAGACATCTTTCAGTGAGTTTAAACATGAACCCGATAGTCTGTTGTCGCGCCGTCTTTTCTGATAATTTTCCCTCAGCTCTTGATACCAAGGTTATTGCAACAGGGTTCTCTAATAATGGGCAGGACGTTCCCACTGAAGGTACGATTCGATCAACCACCTGCACTCCTTAAGCTCATCTCATGAGATCATTAGGTCAAGTAGCATCCTTGACGTCGTCAAATAATTTCATCAATTTCTGCCTAACGGTTCCTAATTTACCCATCACGAACGGAAAGCAAATTGAAACTGGTTCATGCAACCCGGCACCCATTGGCGTCATACCCTCAGTGGACAAAATGCCATCCTCAAAGTTCACCAATCCCAAGAACGGCGACGTTATTTCGGCGAATGTACCTTTCACTATCAGGATGGCGATTCAGAATCTGCAAACAGGTGCCTTTGTCAATGCGCAGCAAAACTACTTCTCTGCTCCTCAGCAGCTGAATGGCGCGGGTACCATTATCGGACACTCACACGTTGTTGTTGAGCAGTTGACGTCGCTTTCTCAAACAACTCCTACAGATCCGAAGAAATTTGCTTTCTTCAAGGTATTTGTTATATCGTCATATTATTATTCATGCCTCAACTTATTCTCAATCAGGGCTTGAATGGTGTAGCTGCAAACGGAATTCTCTCAGCAGACGTTGCTTCCGGCTTTAGCCTGCTGGCGCATATCGCTTGTGTTCAATAAATGCATCTGCCAATCATCAGCCGGTCATTGCACCGATCGCTCAGCATGGATCGCTTGACGATTGCATCTACGTAGGTTTTTATTATTTCATGCTTTGAAATTGCCATTGAGGTGATGTTTTCAAGTTTACTGCTGGTAACGCAAACACGAGCGGAAATAAATGCAGGTGGTGCAGCGGCTACTACCCAGGCGGCGACACCGGCTACCACGAAAGCGAACAACGAGGGAAATAATGGGGCGAACGGTAATCGTGGAGTGAGTCTCGTAAAACGATGCCAGTGAATGTTCTAATTTATTCGACTACAGGGACGTGGTAGGTTTGGAAACAACCAGGGTGGGCGTAATCGTGGTCGTGGTCGTCAGTAAAGCCATCACCGAGTGCCAGTGGTCGGAGTCATTTAATTGAATTAGATGAAGTTTTCGTTTCGTTTCTAACTTAGTTACATTTCTCATAGTCTAACGAGAATCAGCGTCCAGTAAGTAAGAAATTCGGTGGATACAAAATATGCGTCGAAGGGCGCAACAGACGTCTCTGACATATTTTTCAGAACAGCTACAGCTCAAGAAGGGAGGCCTTTCCACGCTTTCATGTATGAGTGCTACTGGTATTAAATCCAATGGTAAAGTAATTTAGTCATTAAGAACCACCGAGTCTGTGAAAGCAAGGAGACTTGTGGTTTGAAAATCCTTGTTTCAATTGTAAGGTGGCTAGAGCCAGATAAACCTCATCCCTTCAAGAAGACGTCAAGATCTATATTTCACAAATCCATGGGTTGCTTTCTATGAGGGCAACACTTTGCAAGGCTTGCGCCGTTTCTGCAGCCTGTACCCCGAGCTGTTACTTACCAGAACAAGCTCCACTACTCCATTCACTTCCTTCCCTTCGGCCTTACCTCCTGAAATAGGTCGTGTTATTGGTGTCTATGGTGAACCTGTCTACTTGTCTGCCTTATCACGTGGGAAAAGATCTTGGTCACGAGAAATGTAATCAATTGAATGATTGTATCTCATTGAATGTGCCGCGACATGAACTAGCACAAGCTTCAGTTTTCGGCAGGTACATACTTACAGTAAAAAGGACATAGCTTCGTTTAAAATCCTGAGGCCAGACCCGGAACACATTTTCTTGATTCACCGTTTGCAATAAAGTAAGCTTGATCTCTTGAGTTTTACCACGAAGTCATTAGTAGGAACTTATCCAGACCGCATCTTCAGCTATCTTCGTCTCATACTTTGAACGTTTACAATGTCCTCTGAAGATATCGCAGAAGAAATAAGGTCCAGCTTTCCCGGAACCGAAGAAGTCATTGTCCAGTATCTTGCTGGATATCTTGTCGACGATGCTGGCGAGGAAGAAGACGTTCTGCACATCGCACACGGCATTCTGAAGTCGGTCGCAGGGAATCACGATGACATCCTCGAGAAGCTCATGCTTCGACTTGGAGACATTCTAGAAGAACAGTTAAACGCTCGTTTGAAAAATAAGTCTCGTCCCAAATTGCAGAAACTCGACAAAGTTATGGACATGAGCAAGTCGCACCTTTCCAATACGTTGGTTCTTTCCGAGGGAGTGGACCTAGAATCAATAAACAAGGGAAAGTAAGTTACCCACTTGAAATTTTTTAAAATACAGCTTGTGACCGATGGATGATCTTCAGAGCGTCAAGAGTGGATGTTAAGAAGCTCGAAAAGCAAGAGGCGAAGATTCAGGTATTGCTTTGTGACCTTGCTTATGGCATCTGGATTAGAGGTTCTAATCTATCAATACAGGCAAAACTTGAAAAACGGGCGCGAAGGACAGATTTGTTGTATGAAGGTTCCAAGTTACTGGATGCTCACCGGAAACAAGTGCGCTTTAATGCAAAGATAGTGAACTTCTTATTGACAGTCATTTACTAGCAATCGTATGAGGAAATATTTATGAAGGCAAGTAGCCAATCAATCTGAAAGACCTCAATGTTAATTGTCAATACTTACTATCTAGATTAATCCTCTGGAAGCGAGTGCTGCATCGAAAAATAAAACCAAAGACATTCATCTTCCATCTATCGACGTTAGTTTTGGTTCAAATCGTATATTGTTAGTTACCATCTATACTTTCTATGCCAAGCCCTCATGATCACTTCATTTAGGTCTGGGGCGACCCTCACATTGGCCCACGGTCGCCGTTATGGGCTAATTGGACGCAATGGTTCATTCTATCCTTAATTTTTTCTAATGATTTTTGAGCTGACATTTCTCAGGTGTCGGTAAATCCACACTTCTGCGACAGATTGCAATGCGCGAAGTCCCCATTCCTGCTCATATTACAATCCTCTTTGTTGAACAAGAGGTCAGACTATGTTATTGTTCATTTTCATCACAGTTCTAACTTCTGAGAACCCAGATCATTGGGGACGACACTTTAGCTATCGACTCTGTGCTCAAAGCAGATGTTTGGCGCGATCATTTGATGAAAGAACAGGCCCTCCTAGATGCTAAATTGACCGAACTGGATGCGGAAGGCGACGACAAACGTTTCGTAGATGCTAGGGAAGAGTTGTCGGCCAGATTAGCTGAAGTCCACACGAGATTATCGGACATGGATGCAGCAGTGGGCCAGCCCGTGCTGCAGCACTTCTTGCAGGTACGGTGTTAAATGTCTCTGTGTCCCTAAATGTCTCACGATTTCTTTAGGCCTCGGTTTTGACGAACGGGATCAACAAAGGCCCACTAAATCATTCAGTGGAGGTTGGAGGCAAGTATCCGATCTTGTCGTATCATCCAAGAAATTACAAACTAAATTGAAACCATTAGGATGCGGCTTGCATTGGCTCGTGCACTGTTTGTGAAGGTCTGGAACAGTATAATTGATTGGCAGATTGGACGCTGATATCATTCCTCTGCAGCCGTCTTTATTATTGTTAGATGAACCTTCAAATCATAGTAAGTCAACATGCTATTTTTTATTCATTGTGATGTCGTTTTAAAGGTTCGATCTTATCTTTACAGTTGATCTAAATGCCTTGGCCTGGTTGGAAGATTATCTTCAAACTTGGCCGGGCACACTTCTTGTTGTGTGAGTGATGAGTTATAACATCTTCCAACTGCAAAGGCTTATTGATCTGTGCAGATCTCACGACCGCGCGTTCCTGTAAGTTTTAGTGATATTTTTATTCCTTTACACTGGCTTATTTTTTTCTTTTCAGGGACGCCGTGGCTACCGATATTGTGCATCAACACTCCGGAAGATTGGATTACTACAAAGGGTACGCACCGACCACGCTCGTATGATTTTTATTTACTGAAAGTATACTATAGAAACTTCACGCAGTTCTATTCAACCAAATCTGAACGGGACAAGAACCTGAGGAAAGAATACGACACACAAATGGAATATCGCAAACATCTCCAAGCCTTCATCGATCGCTGGAGATACAACGCTAATCGAGGTACGTTCTAATCTTTCATAAACGATCATTCAAGAACTTACATGTTCTTTCACAGCCGCTCAAGCACAAATGAAAATCAAAATTTTAGAAAAGGTAATATAGCTGATGGACACTCGATTGGACCTATTTTGACTTATATCTAGTTACCCGATTTACAACCCCCAGAACAGGAAGAAACAGAACAATTTAAGTGCGTGAATGAAATATTGTCAATCCAGTCAATTTTTATCTTTGTGCAGATTCCCGAGACTGATAAGATATCCCCGCCTTTATTACAAATGAACGACATTACTTTTGGGTATTCCCCTGACAAGTTAATCCTCAAGGGTGTCAATTTTGATGTCAGCCTTGATTCACGGATTGCTATGGTTGGCCCAAATGGAGCCGGAAAATCGACGCTGTGAGCCATGGCATCCATTCAGGTGTACTACAACTTATCTTTCTTCAGGATCAAGCTTTTAACTGGAGAGTTGAAGCCGCTCTCAGGCCACGTAACACGAAATGGACGTCTACGAGTGTAAGTAGGTTGATGCAACGGTTATTATTACCAAATTCATCCTTTACAGTGGCTACTTTGCACAGCATCATGTTGACTCGTTGATTCCGACCATGAGTCCCGTCCAGTTTCTCGCTTCAAAGTTCCCTGGAAGAACTGAGCAGGAATATCGACAGCATCTGGGAAATTTCCAGATTAGCGGCATGACTGGGCGCGTCTTTACTTTAGTCGTGCACTTGACCCTCTAACTTTTTATCGATATAGGCTTCAGTTAATCGGGACGCTCAGTGGAGGACAGAAGTCCCGTGTAGCATTCTCATTGCTGTCGCTTCAAAACCACACATTCTACTGTTGGACGAGGCAAGTAGCAATTGGCATTTTTCGCGATATATTTCCATTTTGACTTATGTTGTCCACTTAGCCTACGAATCATCTTGATATTGAGGTATAACCTACGCATTATCCTAGATTTGAGAAATGTTCATCATTATCATATGCTAGGGTCTCGATGCTCTCATGTTGGCATTACAGAAGTGGAATGGAGGCGTTATTATTATTTCTCACGACGAGAAGTTTATCACCACAGTTGCCAATCAGGTAAGTTATTCAAGACATCGAAGGTGACATGCCAACTTTCATGCACTGTTACTCTTAGCTATGGGTTTGCGGAGATGGTACAGTCAAGAATTTCAAGGGAGACGTTCAGAGCTACAAGGTAAATCTTCTGTTGCAGTTTTCCCGCAAGTTTCCGAAAGGAATATTAACTTTTTCTTCGTTAGAATCTCATTGTCAACAATATCAAAATGAAGCCTTAGATATCTGGTCCTTGAACTGGTCTATTACCATGACCATGTGTTACATATCATTACTGTTCACCACTGTTCATACTCGTTACCCCCGACGGCTTTGTCCTTTGCTCAATAAATATGGAATGTTTTCACAACACATAAAATACATGGTAGAACTACCAATAAAAATAATAAGAGATAATGACACATTTCTATCTCAGGAGAATTAATCCATCAAAATTTTGATGTAGTAACCCCACCTGTATTTGGTTACAATGACAACATATAAGCAAGTACAACGCCAAATAACGCGACGGTCACGGGGCCTCTGTGACAACTGTCGAATTAATCACACTGGCACCTTTATATCAGTTGACATTGAACTTCAACCAACGACATACATCGTGTTATCGTCCGGTTCTCCTCTGAGATCATGAGCTCATCTGAGGGGGAAAACTTTGATATGAATATATCTGGGTCCGAATCTGAGGATTACGAACCAGAAAAGAAGAAAGTCAGTATGCGATGAATCTATCTTGCACATTGATTGACTAATATAGCGTCGACAGGTTACGACGAAGGCAAAGGCTGCATCCAAAACTATCACTGCAAAGCCGAAGGCAACAACTTCAAAGGCGAAGCCCAAAGTTGCACCGAAGAAGAAAGTCCTTGTCGATCACGACGAGAATGCTGTTGAGAACGCTATGGATTTGGACAAAGACGCGTCCGATGACGAGGCATTCAACGCGTCGACCAGCAAATTAGAGCCAGAGAGGAAGAAGAAGACTGCCACAGAAACCTATACCAAGGTACTTATGCACGCAAATCTGGTTTATTCGTATGCTGATCTCCTGGTAGCTCTCTCAACTGGAGCATATTCTGAAGCGGCCAGATTCATACATCGGAAGTGTCGAAACCATAACACAACATATGTGGACGTATGATGCGTCTGCTAAACGTATGGTCAATCGAGACGTCAAATATGTCCCTGGTTTCTTCAAGATTGTGGATGAAATCCTAGTCAACGCTGCCGATAACAAGGTAACCTTCCCAAATCGTGCCATACTTTTGGATTAATCACCGATTTCTAGATAAATGACCCTTCTATGGATACTTTGAAAGTCACCATTGATATAGAAGAAAGCACAATATCTGTTTACAACAACGGTCGTGGTATACCCATAGAAATACACGAAACTGAAAAGATTTACGTCCCCGAGCTGATTTTGGACATCTACTCTCCTCGTCGAACTACGATGATGATGAAAAGAAACTGACGGGCGGTCGTAATGGTTATGGCGCAAAGCTAGCCAACATATATTCTCACGAATTCACTGTGGAAACCGCCGACAAAAATACGTCGCAGAAATACAAGCAAACTTGGACTGACAACATGAGTAAATGCGGCAAACCAAAGATCACGAAGAACACCAAAGGCGAGGAATACACTCGTATCACCTTCAAGCCCGATTTGAGACGATTCGGAATGGACAACATCGACGACGACACCGCCAGCCTTCTAAGAAAACGTGTGTACGACATGGCCGGAGTCGTCAAAGATATCAAAGTATTCCTGGACGACGAGCGCCTGAAGGTCAAGAATTTCCGACAATATGTGGATCTTTACATCAACTCAGCTCAAGCTGAAGCCTCAGAAATTTCCGGAGGTGCCATTCAACCTAAACCCACTGTCATTTATGAGCAAGCTGGCAATCGATGGGAGGTTGCTTTCACTATCTCGGACGGTACCTTCCAACAGGTTTCATTCGCTAACTCCATTTCAACAAGCAAGGGAGGAACCCATGTCACCTATATCACCGATCAGATTGCAAAAGTCTTATAGCAGCCATCTCAAAAAGAATAAAGCCGCCACCGTCAAGCCAGCTCAAATCAAGAACCATATGTGGATCTTCATCAACGCCCTGATCGTCAATCCAACTTTCGACAGCCAGACGAAAGAGACCCTTACTTTGCCGGCTTCGAAATTTGGCAGTAAACCAACCTTGACGGAAGATTTCATAAAAAAGGGTATTGCAATATTCTGCATTGTTTAATGGAAGCTAATTAATTTCTAGTTCTTAAATCGCCAATCGTCGACAATGTCCTAAATTGGGCCAAATACAAGGCCGATCAGCAGATTAAGAAGACGGACGGGACCAAGCGCGAAAGGTCAGTCGTAGAAATGATAGAATTTACGAGCACATTCTAACCAATATCCCTGTAGACTGTTAGGTCTCACTAAGCTTTCTGATGCGAACAATGCCGGTACCAAGCACGCGAAGGATTGTACACTCATCTTGACAGAAGGAGATTCAGCCAAGGCTCTTGCTGTTGCCGGCCTTGGGGTTGTGGGTAGAGACAACTTTGGTGTATTTCCCTTGCGAGGAAAGCTACTCAACGTTCGTGAGGCAAAACACGATCAAATTATGAAGAACGAGGAAATCCAAAATATCAAGAAGATTATGGGCCTCCAACACAACAAAGACTATACGAGCACATCAAGCCTTCGATACGGAAGGCTCATGATTATGACAGATCAGGTTGGTTATGCTGTGATAGGGTATACGTACTGATATTGACGACAATTATCTACTACGAACAGGATCACGACGGCTCTCATATCAAAGGACTATTGATCAACTTCCTGGATCACTTTTATCCTTCACTTTTGAAGCTACCCGAATTCCTTGTAGAGTTTGTAACGCCTATTGTTCGGGTGGGTTTTTGTTAGTTTACTACATAACGAGGCTTACTGTTTGTAATACAATTAAGGTGACTAACGGAAAGAAACAACTCAACTTCTTCACAATCCCCGAATTTGAGCAGTGGCAGAAACGACACCAGATTCCAAGAAGTGGGTTTCGAAGTACTTCAAGGTCAGTATATTTTGTGGCAGGAGGAGGATATTGCTCATCGACTGTTTGAATCTAGGGTTTGGGAACAAGTACCGACGCAGATGCTCGCGATTACTTCGGTCATATGGAGAAACATATGATTCCTTTTGCTCCAACACAAGAAGGAGATAAGGAGCTCATTGACCTGGCTTTCAGTAAGAAGAAGGCAGACGAGCGAAAAGAATAGCTTCGTCAGTTTAAAACAGGGGACATACCTTGATCATCGGATGGACGAAATCCCATACTCGGAGTTCATCAACAAGGAGTTGATCTTGTTTTCTATGGCTGATAACATCCGTTCGATACCCTCTGTTGCCGACGGTCTAAAACCTGGACAAAGAAAGGTTATATGGGGTTGCTTCAAGCGCAAGCTCAAAGCTGAGCTCAAGGTGAGATACATTTCTTCAGCGAGCTTCACTTTCATTGAATTTCTCTCAATAGGTTGCACAACTGGTCGGTTACATCAGTGAGCACGCCGCATACCACCATGGAGAAGCAAGTTTAGCGGCTACGATCGTCAACTTGGCACAGGACTTTGTCGGTAGTAACAATTTGAATCTGCTCTTCCCTTCGGGTCAGTACGGTACGCGCGACACTGGTGGAAAAGATCATGCCGCCCCTCGTTATATCTTCACGAAGCCGATGCCGCTCGCGAGGATCATCTTTCACCCTTTCGATGACAATCTCCTCAACCAGCAGAAGGATGATAACGCACTCATCGAGCCCGAGTTTTATATGCCTATTGTGCCGCTTGTTCTTATCAACGGAGCAGAAGGTATCGGTACAGGTGAGTATCTTCATATTTCGCACTGTCCGAAGAAAATTAACTTATCATTTATAGGTTGGAGTACTACAATTCCATGCTACAACCCAGTCGACATTGTGGATAATATTCGCCGATTGATGAAAGGAGAGGATTTGGTACCCATGCTGCCCTGGTGGCGCGGCTTCAAGGGTGAGATCAAGGCAGTGGCCAAGCACAAGTACGACGTCTTCGGTGTCATCAAGAAGCTGAACGACATACCACGGTTGAGATCACCGAGCTTCCCATTCACAAATGGACGCCGAGCTACAAGGCAGAACTCGAGGCAATGATCGCTGGCGACAAGGACAAGGACAAGGAAGGCGTCGTAAAGGTATGATTTTATACTATAAAATGTATTGTATTCCGATACATGGCTAAACCGATGTTTCTAGGATTACAAAGAGCACCACGACAATCTGAATGTACATTTCATCGTCACGATGAGCGCCAAGGACCTTGAGACGGCAGAGGCTCAAGGACTGCACGAGTTCTTCAAACTGACGTCGAAGATCAACACGAGCAACATGATTTGTTTCGACTTTGAGGGCAAGATCAAGAAGTATGATTCGCCCGAGGAAATTTTGGAGGATTTCTATTCCGTGCGCCTGGCGTACTACCAGAAACGCAAGGTCAGTAAAACATTTAATAAGTTTTGATTAGATTGCTTACTGTGTTATATACAGGACTTTATGGCCGATGAGATCCAGACAATGTTCGAGAAGCTGTCGAACCAGGCTCGGTTCGTACAGATGATCGTCGACAAGCAACTAGTCGTTGCGAACCGCAAGAAGAAGGATATCGTCGTGGATCTGCGCAAGCACAAGTTTAGGCCGTTCCCAAAGGTCGTTAAACCGGTTGTCATTGGAGAGCCTCCCGAGGAGAACGACGATGAGGATGAAGAAGATGGTGGCGCGGACGCACACGGGGCAGATTCGGACTTTGATTATCTTCTTGGGATGGCCATTTGGAGTTTGACGCGAGAAAAGGTTTGTGTCTTATTGTCTCAAATACCATTGTGCTTATTTGTGGACAGATTGAAAAACTCAAAGCCCAAGCTGCAGAGAAAGAAACTGAGCTGCTTGCTCTCCTGGAAAAGTCACCCAAAGATCTATGGAATTCAGATCTTGACGCTTTCTTGAAAGAGTGGGAGGTTTGTATGTTTTACTTTTATCATATTATCAACACTGATAAAACTTACATACAGCAAAACTGCATCGAATTCGAGGAGAAGAAGACCAAAGATGCCAACGGCAAAAGATTAAGCGCAAGCAGCGGTTCTGCGAACACGCAAATCGATCGGAACGGGAATATGTCTGATGATGAAGATGAGTTTAGGCCTACCAAGGCTGTAGCGACGAAGCGGAAACCCGCTGAACCCAAGAAGACAATAGCAGCCGCGAAGGACAAGGAGGAGGCTCCACCTAAACGTAAAGTTGCGCTGCAGAAGAAGGTCATCGAGTTGAGCGATGACGACGACGACGATGATGATGCTCCGCCACCGCCACCTAAAGCTCGGGCGCCAGCTAAGAAGGCAGCTCCAGCGAAAGACGAAAGCGACCATGAAGACGAATTTGCGCCACCACCGGCGAAAGCCCGAGCACCTGCTAAGAAGGCGGCCGCGGCCAAAAGGCAACCAGCGAAGATGAGGATGTGTCAGTACCCCGGTGAAAGCTCGGGCACCAGCTAAGAAAGCGGCCTCGCCGAAAGATGAGAGCGACGATGAAGACGAACCTGCGCCCGCACCGGCGAAGGCCCGAGCACCTGCTAAGAAGGCGGCCGCGGCCAAACAGGCGGGCAGTGGGGATGAAGATATGTTGGTACCTCCGGTGAAAGCTCGGGCGCCTGCCAAGAAGGCCACCGCGGCGAAGAAGGCGCAGAGCAACGTATCGGCGGGGACGGCGCAATTTGATTCCGACGTCGAGATGACAGAGAAAGCGGCAACCACGACAGGGGGCTCGAACAAAACGAAAAGCAGCATCGAAACCTGTTTTGATCGACTCAGAGAGTGAGAGCGAGACATACGAGCCGCCATCCAAAGACAAGGGAAAGCACCAGCGAGACCGAAACGGAAGAGGTAAGTTGATTAACACATATATAGATATGTAACAACAACTAAATATGATACAGCTTGGGATCATCTGGAGAGGAGTCAGAAGATGAACTAGGATACTCGCACCCGGCCAAGGAAGACAAAGACGACTGCAGCCGGTGGATCGAAAGCAGCGGGCGGTAGTGGTGGTGGGCTGGCAAAGAAGATGAAACCAGCGTCGCCGGGCAAGAACAAGAAGAAAGAAATTGTTATTTCGAGCGACTCTGAGGAGATGGACTATTCTGCAATCACGAAGGGAACTGGGGCGGGTGGACGGGCAGGATTGGCACGAGGAAAGAGTGGATCGAAATATGTGGAGATTGGATCAGATGACTCGGAGTCTGGGGGATCGATGTTTGAAGAGTAGAGTCTAGACTGATATGACGTCATGTACGAAAGTAGAAATAATATGAATTAGGATTGTAAGGTTTACATACTCTATCCATGGACGACTTTTTCATGATGACTGGTACTGTTGCTGCGAGTGCCAGTGAGCAGTCCTCTGGCATGGACAACTTTGCTCAAGCCATCGCAGATAGATTCAAACAGTCTGCCATTCTCTCTGTGCCCCCGCTGTAGACACCGAAGCTGCCGTCCCCCTTCCCGTCTCTCGAGCCAAGTCACCTCGACACCTGGCTCCAAGACACAGCTGCTCTGATCCTCGACATCCGCCCCCATGCCGCCTACTCCTCTGCCCGTATCCCGCATGCTGTCTCCCTCTCAGTTCCCTCTACTCTCCTCAAGCGTCCCCTCTTCTCCCTCCAGCGTCTCTCCGCCATGCTCCCCACCCTCGCCGCCCGCAACCGCTTTTCCGCCTGGCACTCCGCCTCCCGCATCCTCGTCTATGATGCTGACTCCTCCGCTGTCCCAGACTCGTCCAACATTGCCGGTCTTCTCCGCAAATTCAAGGCAGACGGCTTCCACGGCGATCTCGTCTGGCTCAGAGGCGGCTTCCACGCCCTCTGGCGCGACAGACGTGATCTCGTGGACACCCTCCCCCAACTCCAGACACAGAGCTCGACGAAGATGACGACGATACCGACAAGTCCTCCCTTCTCAAAACCCGTCATCTTCCCATGGCTGCCTTTTTCTCTCTCTTCTACCACCGTGCACAACTCACCCCATTTTAATTCCTCCGCTGCCCCTGCTCCAAAGACTCTTCCCCCTCTGCCGTGCTCCAGCCTGCTTCCAACCCTGCAAATCCGAATTCGCATCCCGCCTTCAATCCCTTTTTCGATACCATTCGCCAGAACACTGAACTTTCTCACGGTATAACAGATCGCATTCCTCTTCGCCTCCCTCGGAGGGTCCGTCGCCGTATACATGAGCTACCCTTTCCTGGCTGCAGGAGATTGCACGCAGAGCAGCCAATGCTCCTCATCAACACGGATCTTACAGTGATTCCACCTCTTCCGAATCAGAGGATGATGACGGTGCAAACCAGACAGACATCGAAGAGGGCAAGGAGGCCCTTGCAATGCAATTCTTCAAGATTGAGCTCTCTGAACAACGTCGACTGATGGGCATCATGGAGCACCACTCAAAGGAGAGCGGTCAAGTCTCGGAATTCGCTTCCTCTTCCCATCCTCGAAACTCCTTTCCATACAGCATAACTGCTGGTGTTGAAAAAGGCGCAAAAAACAGGTATGCACAATGCTCTCTCTCTCTTACTGTTCATATTCTGATCCATTTTCAAAGATATCGACACATTTGGCCATTTGAACACGCGCGCGTCAGACTCCATCAAAAGAAGGAATCCGATGACGACTACATAAACGCGTCATACATTCAACCCCTTGGCACCACCAAACGCTACATCGCTACCCAAGGTCCTCTCCCTGCAACATTTACTGACTTTTGGACGTGAGTATATCTCGAAATTTTCATCCATCTTTTCTTATTTTTGACACATCGTTCAGTCTCTGTTGGGAACAAAATGTTCACGTCATTGTTATGCTGACCCGTGAGGTAGAGGGTGCCATGGTCAAATGTGGAGCTTATTGGTCAGATACTGTCTTCGGTCCCCTCCGTCTCCGATTGGTCTCCACAGAAGGCCTTGCGCCTTTGGATGAGCGTCCCACCACTGCCGGATTCTTTTCTCAGCATTCCGCCGTTTCCGTTCAGACCTCGCGCATGCCTCAGAGGCGATTTCCCACTCCGCGGGTTCTCAAAAGCGATATCGCCATCATCATTACCATAACAAACACTCAGAAACGGTCAAAAGGGTTTTGAGCTGACCCATACAGGCTACCCGGATGCGAAACCTCGCCGGATAGTTCATTTGCAATATCTGGAATGGCCGGATATGAATGTGCCTGAAGATCCTAGAGGCGTCTTGGGATTGATTAAGCAGGTCGAAGAAGCTGTCAAAGAAACTCAAACGGAGGATCAACCCAGCGAACCCAAGAAGCGGAGAAAAGGCTCTGACCAGATATCTCTAAACGACATTGACGAGAAGACTGGTGTTGCAAAGCATACGCTGGGTGGCAATAATCCTGTATTACTCCATTGCAGTGCAGGAGTAGGAAGGACAGGCGGGTTCATTACAGTGGATGCAATTTTGGACGCTATCAGGAGGGAAGTTCGCAACGCTCGGGCAGGTGATGCTATGGATGTTGCTCCTGACAGTACAGTCAGCGAAGGGGTGAATACAGCTACACTCACCATGGGCGATCGGCAAGATACCAGCCAATCGACACCAGACCAAAGCAGAATCATTCATGTCCCTCTGGCTACACCCATGCAAGTTGACCAGGCCGAAACAGCTGGAAGCGAAGTGGATATTCCTGCCACATCGACTTCGGGTACTATGCAATGGGCCGAAAATGTACGGGACGAAACAGGTATTACTGGACCTTCAAATTGGCCAAGTCAACCAGTTCCAGAGCAACCACTGTCGTCTAACTGGCCTGTTTCCTTTTCAACTACCGGATCATCAAATATCTCAAGCATAACAGGGTCGTCGGAGACGCAACATAAACATGGTAGCTACTATTATAATTCGTCCTCTTCACTTGGGACCTCTGTGTCCGGGACCTCATCATATTTCAAAGCGAACTCTACAAACCCTCAACTTCAATTGTCTTCCGACTTGCTCCAAGCTGCCCTCAACAATCAACGGTCTTCTGCAGAACAGCGTCACAGGACAATATCCGCCCCATCCATGCACACGGGCTCGTCTTCGCACTCCAGTTCGGGAAAGCACCACGGGGATACCGCTAGGTCCTTGTTATCCTCTCCAAGGCCACACCGGCAGAGCGAGGTAAAATTTGGTCAACGCGACAGTTCCCGTGTGGACACGGTTGTCAAGCCATTCACACTATCTCTTGACTTAATGAGCAGCCCATCGAAGTCTTTATCTGTTCAACCACCTATGTCGAGCGACTGCGAATCGCCTCCATCTCGATCCCAATCGCCCTCTGCGGACGAATCGAATTTTATTTATCCTAAACCCCGAAACTGGTTCATCCCACTGCAAGCGTGTCTTCTCGTCCAGTAACTACGACAGAACACCCATCACCTAAAGAAGGGCAGTCAAAGACTTTCGACTATAAAGAACCGAGGCCACTGCACGAAGATTTCACTCCTCCTCCTCTAACAACCTTTGACGACCCTATCTGGGAGGTTGTGCAAGATATGCGTGAACAACGCATGAGTTTGTGCCAGAGCCTAAGGCAATACGTTTTCGTTCATGCAGCCATCATCGAGGGTTCGTTGATGGTCCTCGACGAAGAAAAAGAGGCCGCTGAAGGACTCGTGCCAAGAAAGACAAAACCCTATGAATCCGAAGTTCCGCATACTCCAAAGTCTTCTGCTTCACGTTCTCCCAAGTCGTCGCCGTCTCGTCGTCAAGGATCTCACCCTTACTCTCATGAGACTGCGTCGATTGCATCATCGTCGTCTCTGTCAATTGGCAAGAGGGGCGCCAGTCCGACCGAGCTTCCGAAAGAGGACAAGGAAGGTGATTTGATGCTTTCGAAGCGGCCTAGTGTTAAGCGAAAGCAGCGGAGCGGGGACGATTTGTCTGTCGTGGACGACGCGCGCTATCATCCTGTCCCAGTTCGGGTGTCGTCGAGTGTGTTGCATATGGGTGGGGTCAGCGCACCGTCAGCGAGGGCTATGCCTCCATAGATGGTTTCTCTCTTTTTCATCTTACCTAAGCTCGGCTTTTTATCGTTTTGACTAACGACATACGATCGCATGCATATAATGCATACATACCGAATGGACGACCAACTCGCCCACTTTCATCAACTGCATACCAAACATAGCATCTTATTGTTTTTGGATTATCTATCGCACTGGGACCATATACATAATGTTTTCCACAAACATATTTTTCACATATTTTCTGCTCTTCCTGCCTGCCTTTCCTGCCCCTTGCTTTTACGCACATATAATTTGTTCGCACTTAGCACCAGCATTCTTGGTTCGTCAAAACACATCACTACTAGTACTTTTTCTCACTATTTATTTTTGTTGGATTATCTTGTTATAAATAAACGCCCACATCATCATCTGTACAATTGTAACTTTTTGTATCACTTTCAATTCCG
>JAJIRX010000170.1:0-37844 GCA_023853785.1 Psilocybe azurescens | reverse complement strand
GATCTGATTGATGTTGAGCAGCTGAAAACCTACTGGGCAAGTCGTTGAGATCAGCCCTCCTCTCGGCTTCAACCACGTTTTCTGTGATCCCTGTGAGCACATGTCGGACTGCTAGCCTCCTCCTGGCTTCGGCCGGGTCGACCTCGATGAACCAACGTTCATCCGAGTCCACCTTCACTCCAAGGTGGAATGGACAGGAAGACATATAGCCCTTCGATGATCACAATGCGATGATGAGGGTGTATAGGCACTGCATCTGGCGTAGGGTCTTTCAATGCATGATCGAAAGAAGGCGCAGTGATGACACCAGCGAAGCTAGTATCACGAACTTTCTGTAGGAATGTGATGTAACCAGCACCATCAAAGGTCCAGTGAATTCCTCTTCGATCGTGTGCTGTCTGAGGGTCCGGTAGAACGTCCAGTTGACCCCGGGAAAGATGCCATCCATCCAGTCCAACAAGGATAGCTTGGTCGTATTCCCGCCCACCATTGTCACTGGAATTCTGGATGATGTCCCCTGACAATTCTCCGCACGTCTTAGAATCCGCAACCAAGCGCTCTCTTAGAAGTGCGTTGACCCGTTCTACCAGAAGATGGGAGAATGTAGACTTTCCAGATGCAGGGATTCCTGCTATTCCCACAAGGAGACGCTGTGGTGACGGAGTGCTTGTGGAATTCTATGCTTCATTCCGGGTCTGCGTTGGAGAGAAGTGGTATAGATTGCATACCATTCTAATTTGTGGGCCAAGTATCGCGACAGCTCTTGAATGTCTGCATCCATAGTGGGATCTGTACCAATGCAACCTAATATATCGCGTCGACTTAAGAGTGGTTATGAGCAAGAGAATTAGTCAGGGGCTGTGAGAAAGCTGTGTTTTAATTGCTTTAGATCTCCGTTTCGGCGGCAATACGTCAGTAAGGCAATGAGGCCTCCACTGTCGTCTTATAGGACTGCACACAGCCGAATGACTTGAGGTGGGTGGCAATGATCTGCTCTCTGTCACTTATATGTCATGAAATTTCTCAAAGTAGTCCTGGAAACGCCCCTTGACTATACACCTCTCTACGTTTCAACTAATTCTTTCGATTGAACCTCAAGATTACGGGATTGTATACAACAAATCTTACAATTGTAATGGCGAGCTCTAGCTCTACTAATGCCGCAGGGAGGATTTTGAAAAGGTGCGGCAATAAAGCTCTTTCTGATATCCTAAGATGTACTAACTGCTGTGCTGCACGGCATAGAGCGAATGCTTCAACTATCCAAGACAAGTTTCTTGTTGGATATCAAGGATGGTCAGTCGAAAACTCCGGGATTAGTGCCTCTTATGGTGGAACCTAAGGACACCTGCCTCGTGCTCACTGCTCCCTTGTCCAAACAGGTTCACTTGCAATGGAGACGGAGAGCCTGTTGGACCAGGCCATCATGGTTGGCTACACTGGTTCAACTATCCAATACCAGACGGTGGACGGCCCAACACAGATGTCTGGCCAGATGTCTCATCGTACTCTCCCTCAGAACTGTTCCCAGCACCAGGACTCAAAACCAAAGCAGGAGATCCCGTCTTTCTCTTTTCTTCACGCAATGCCAAAACCGTTCAAAGGTATGTGGGCGAGTTGCCGTTGCTACCCAGCATGAGATCTCATATTTATAGGCATTTTCATTGGATGGCTGAACACGGAGTGGATGGCGCGTTTCTACAGCGATTTGCCGGGCAGTGCGATCTTGAAGCTGGCAATGAAGGGATCATGAGAATACGTGACGAAGTGGGGGATTGTGTCAAAGAAGCAGCAGAAAGAGAGGGCCGCGTTTTCGCAATTATGTGAGTTTCCTAGTGACTTTTCATCCCTCATTCGACCTCTGCATTTTAATTTTGCTCTGTTCCACGGTTGACTGCCTAACGTCTATGTTGGACCATCAAGAAAACGTACTGAGACATGTCATTTTCGCTTATTAATGACAGGTACGACGTATCAGGCGTGGCTCCTGACCGCATTCAACGCATCTTAGAACGTGATTGGGGGCATCTCGTTCGTAACAAAGGCGTTTTGGACAGTCCAAACTATCTCAGGGAGAAAGGAAAGCCAGTCATAGCATTATGGGGTGAATTCTTCTAGCATTAATCAGACTCAGAGATGAGATAGCTCAAAACTGGTCTAGGTTTCGGCTTCGATAATACCAAACACACCCCGAGCTTGTGCATTCCATCACACAGTTTTTCCGCGATACAACACCGGGCGGTGTGTACATCATGGGCGGGACACCTGCCAGTTGGCGTACTGCGGAAGGAGATGCCGATAGGAATCCGGCGTTCTTGAATGTATGGATGAACGATTTCGATGCCATTTCACCATGGACGATTGGCAGGTATAACACAGAGCAGGAAGCAGATGAATTTTCTGAGTCGAAAATGAAAGGAGATGCCGATTTTATCAAGAAACATAATGATGCAGGTGGGGAAGAAAGATAGATTATATTCCAGTCGTGTTTCCTGGAGGATCGGTGCGTCTACCCTGTCTAACAATTCGGCGCCCTCTCATAGAATATTGCTCTGGTTAGGGATGCAACTTGTCTGAAGGGAAATGGGGTTTCAACAACATCAAACGAAATGGTGGTCGTTTCTTGTGGAAGCAGATATCTAATGCAAAACGACTGGGAGTTCGCACCCTGTACGGGGCGATGTGGGATGAGTAAGAATAAGAGTCCATCAATTCACATACCAATGTTTGCTAACCTGCCCTTGTACACAAACAGATACGACGAAGGCACCGCATTTATGCCTATCGTTGAACATAAACGAAATCTCCCGAATCGGACAAATTCAGGTTTATGGCCCTAGATGAAGATGGATATGATCTGCCATCCGATTGGTCGGTGACATTCTTTTCTCCCAAATCACACCGCAGCACACATCTCTGATTCAATTTATCGGTGTCTCAAAAATAGGTATATGAGAATATGTGGGTTTGCCGGCGAAGGTTTACGCAGCGAACGAAGAATACATGAGACCTTTCCGGTTAAGGAACTGCAGGACTACTGGTCTTCGCGTCCAAGGTATGAAGCAGTTAGTCAGAAGTCGGGAGACTTTGTCTCTGGTTCGTCATATACTGCAACCGGTAGTAGTAGTGGTGCAGGTACAAGTGGTGTTCCATCCACTGACGCTGATGGTCAGACATACGCAGAATGGCTCGCAACGCAGAAAGAAGAAAAGGAAGATCTACCTCCCCCGCCTTACACTCTTGAGGCTGCAGAGATACCTGCTACATCTGTGTCTAACCCTTCTCCTATACAATCTACTGTCGCTCCTAGCCCTGCCGTACGCAATCCTGGTATGTCGACGGGATCTACACCACTGACCTCCGTGGGATACGCTTCTCCCGCGGCAATGGCAATCGCACCCCAACCTGCTGCACCGCAGTCCCACCGTACGGGTTCTCCGGCGATTAATCCTTCAGGTTATGCTGGACCCTCTTCTTCTTCTTACTCTCCCAGTGCCAATACTAGTGGTCCCGGAGCATTTCAACGTCAGCAGCAAGATCCTATCGCGAGTCTTACGCACGGGCTTGGACGACAGAGCATCTCAGATTCTGGATATCGAGTCGGCGGAAGCACTCAAACTGGAGGAAGCGCATCTACTGAGTCGTCTTCGCCGACTCATACGGTTCACTCGGTGGTTCACAATCCTGCGCACGCACCTCCTTCTCAATATTCTGGTAGGCATTCGCGTCCTTCGAGTCAGTCAGGTACGATCTCGCAGATTTCGAGACCACATTCGCAGCAAGGTTATCAGAACACCTCTGCTGTTTTCTCTACTATTCATGTGCAGTCGCCCGCACAGGAGGACTCCGTATCTAGCTCATGGTCACAGGAACAGTGGCCTCCTCAAGAATGGAACGTGCGTCCCAATCAGACGGCGAATGCTCCCCCTGCTGTACCGCATTCAACGTATCCTGTGCAGTCCGGAGGAGCTACTCTCACGAGACCTCAGTCATTTTCTGCCTCCTCGAACGTAGTTGGAGGGACATCTTTGCGCCCGAGTTCCACGATTAGTGGCAGGCCGTCCTCGGCAGCTGCTAATCCTATTAGTCCTGGAAGCTACTCCAGCGCGTCTAATTCCGACCACCGTCCTGTATCGCCGTATCCTAATACTCAGAGCTCATCTAATTCCTTTAATCCCACTCCTTATTCGTTGCAATCTGTCTCTTCATATCCTCCTAGACCTTCGACCACTGGTCCATACGCTCAAGGACAGAGCTCTTCAGCTCACGGTTTCCCGAATGGGCCATCGTACACGTCTGTAGTATCAACATATCCTGGTCAAGGTGGGTCTTCCTATCCTGGACAAGCAACAGGATCGGGATATCAGCCGATGCACGGATCGAGTTATGCATGGTCAAGTGGCCCAACCCCACATGGCTCCCCTCCCCGTAGCCCCCTTGGTGTGGGCGCATCTGCATTCCCCTCTCAGTCAACGTATACCTCAGGGCCCTATAGCCATTCCCAACCTCCTGTACCACAGCAGTATACGGGACCTTCATTCCCATCGTCTCACCCAGGGGGTCACCTCCATTGAGCTCTTACCAGCCACATAGTCCCGATATGTACTTCCCTCAAGCTCAAGCTTCAGGTACTGGGACTGAGGGTGGCTATTTTGATAACAGCAACGGCGGCAGCAGCAACGTCAGCATGTCCTCAGGCCCCCAGCTGCCTATCCCTATCCTTCACAGTACGGATCGTCTGCCCCGTCTTTCCCTGGACCAAGCGGTCCGTCTAATTACGATTACCCACAACCGGCAACGACTTCTTCAGCATGGGTCCCTCCTGCTCTACATCCTCGTGAGTCCTTTCTCCGTTTCGCTTTGTCACCCCCACGTTTTTGTTGGATGGCAATCTTCTCTTAGTGATATGATGAATGGTTAATTTGTTTATTTATAGGACCTCCTGCGCATTCTGGGCCGTCGTACGGGGAAACCTTTGACCGCGCCAGGTTTTCCTTCTGCTTCGGGCGGCACTAATTCGAGCAGTGGGCTGGGAAAACTTGCACTGAGCGCGGTCGACAGAGTCGCAGGTAAGAAGACGAGGGAGCAGCTTGAGAGTCAGGTCGCAGGTCTCGCACAGAGTGAGTGCTTGAAATTTTTCTCTCACTGTTTCGGGACGAATGTTGAATTTGTTTGATCAGCTGGCAACAAATTTTTCAACAAGTACATAAATAAATAGATGAGATGGGCCACGATAAGGCAGGTATCGATTCGATCGTCTTTGTTTTTTGGTCGGGGACGGCGATCTCTGTATGTTGTGACTGTGATGTTTCTTACTTGCGATCGTCCGGAAGCGAAACTAGTGTCGTAAAGTATTCTTGCACGATGTGATAGATAATTTGTTCTCCGATCTGTCATTTAGACATGGTGTAAGCTCAATCGATCTTCACAATGCATTTGTTTCTCTGCTGTGTTCTATAAACTTCTAGGTTGGTGAGAGTACCATCTCTGACATTTTGTGAATTACAGTTGACATGGTTATAAAAAGCGTCGATCTTTTAGTGGTTGCCCTTGGGGGTTGATACACCAGATTATTAGTTGCTGAAGGGCTAAATTCTGAGCCAGACGGCAGACATGGACGTTTTCTAAAATATTTTTAACATGCACTCGAGGTGATTTGTACAACCAGATCCAACATTTATTTGAGTATTGGGGCCCTTCTTTCGCCGTCAATCCCTGGTCGACGCTGCATGACCATCAAATAGAGACTTGACTCATGGTAATAAGGTTCAAAAATACGGTAATTGATTAATTGACGCCTCAGCAACGATGAGGTAAGAGAAGAGAGGATCGTAACTGTCGGACAGCAATACATACAAAACTGCTTGAAAAAGAAAAGAATATATCCTGGGGTGCCTTTGGAGAGTTCTCGTTGTTTCTTTCTGGATACAAGGGTTCTAGAAACCAGAGATCCGTGAACGGCTTGCGATGCAGCGTTTGCTGTCAATCAACATGTGTAAAAACATGAGGAGTCCCATAAATGTGGACGGAGTTGATACGCAAGGGGAAATCGAAGTGGGGAGAGCATATGATCACAAGTGCGCATTGATATCAGATAAATAAAAGGTCGGATGGTTACAGGTTGGTTAGGCTCCATAGATTCCTATGAATGTGAAGCAGTGATCGCATCTGAAGCTGCAGGATCGTGTGAAAGGGAAGATAAAATGGCCCAGTTCGGGATGAGCTCCGCGACAGTCTACGTAAAAACTCAGCGAAGGTCAAGAGCTCAATGGCAGGTGCCTGGACTTCCAAAATTCACATCTCGTTCGCATGAAGAGACGTATTAGATCGGAAAAAATATATAACATCAAGTCCAACGCTGTTTCACTCCCCGCTTTTTCCAGTACCATTACGATGCATGCGCAGTACGCCGTTCCTCCACACCACAATTACTACACCTCCCAGCCTTTACTTCAGGACCCATACCTTTCCTCAAATGATGCTCAAAATTTTACAATCGGCTTCTCAAGAGGATCATCGCTAGCTTACCAACATCCAAGCTATCCTTACTTACTTGACCGCGGAGAGCCAACCTCCAGACTTTGCTCTTCAAGTCTTGTGGACTCTACTCTTGACGCCACCGGCTTGGGATTCGCCGGGAACTCCTTGGTTAACACTACCTTTGCTGGTACCGAGGATATAACAGCCTATGGCCAACAAACTTGGGACTGGACTGGAGCTCCTGAGGGAGAAATAAACGCATCTTCGTCTATCTACGCTCCCCGCCTGCAGAGGAAGTATATTTTGGGATTTCTAAAACCTCGGAGGATCATGTATCTACCGTTCGATCTCCTGCGCCCCAGCTTCCTACTCCTGCAGCAATGGCTATTCTCCTGAATCCGAGCGGCCGATCTGAAGGAGAACCCTCACAGATTGGATACCAGCTTCCTGTGACCTCCGCACTCGTCGTCAATCGTCCATCCGCCACAGCTAGACCTAATCGTCTTGTGGAGCAGGTGGTTGCTAACCATGAAGACGCTCCTGAATCCCTATCGCGGGAGAAGAAACATGCATGCACCATGTGCCATAAACGGTGGGTTACTGTTGTATCCATTTACCATAAATGCAGGTAGTTGATCATCCACTCCCCAAACCCCAGCTTTGATCGTCCAAGTACACTCCGAAAAGTAAGCTTACTGTCTAACTATGTCCCATGCGAGGATAATGTCTCATAACGACTTTATCATTTGTGCAGCATCTCCTTGTACACACCGGAGAGAAAGGTATGTTTGACTGATGCTTACACCATTCATAGCAAATACTGACTACATTTTTATTTATCTTAGCTTTTGTCTGTGATATTTGCGGGCGCCGATTTGGCGTTGCCTCGAACCTGAACAGACACGTCAAACGTTGCGTCTTGAAGCCTGTTAATACCCCATCGCCATCAAAATCAACTCCTGATTCCCCATCTGAGAGCATGGATTCCCCGATTACGCCGAATCCAATGGCTTCGACTGTCACTCTTTCTCCTGCAGAGAGCTATACACCAGGCCCAGAATTAAGAAGAGGGCATACCCAGCCTTACTCTCTGCCGGTATCAAGAGGTTCCTGTCTCACCACGCACTCCAACACTCAATCTGCTAGGGGTTCCGGAGCCACACCTACGGTCAAGGCGCCCAAGCTTCCAGGGCAAAAACGTCGACGACGCGCCCCATCCCCATCTCAGTGGGTCCCTGCTACCCTCCAGAATCTAAATCTACTGTCAGAAGACAGTCACCGCTCCACTTCCATCCCTCTGCCACCTGTGCGTCCCAATTATCCAAAAGAGGAACGAGACTCCTGGAATGAGAACATCGGAGTCGCGCCTTATCACCCGGTTGCCTGGAACGGGACCCTCCCTGGTCCTGGCTTGGGACACGGCATCGGTCTTGGGGGTAAAGACCTCCGAAACATAGAGCTTGGAGGTAGAGGCGGAGTGGTCCTAGGGCGCGTTCTTGTTTGTTAAACCCACAGAGCTTTGCCTTCCCCACCAGCATTTCTTGGATCGAATTTCCCACCATCTTCACTATAAGAGCATTTCATTTTGTCAGATGTCGCGATTTCGATACGAATTATAACGACAGATACCAATTTCATTCAAGATTCCACAACGATAACCATGGTACTAAAAAGTTTCAATTACCTTTTCCGCCAGGCCTTGGACAGCTGCGATCCCACCCTCCACTTTTACATATATACTTTCTTGCTCGACAGCTCCGTATCTATATCTCTTCTCGCAGTACTCTATGACCCCAACAGGAGGATTCTTTCTTTTCTTCTTCTACAATTATTGATTCCACTATCGGCTCGTTCTTGAGGCTACTGTACCGTGACAATTCACATGGATGACTCTTCGTCGAATTACTAGACGATTACGGTAATAGACCTGTAATCTACAGTCTAAGGACTTCTTTGAAGTTCTAGGTATAAAAGCATGCTAAAATACTAAATCGAATACAGTTTATTTCTTGCAAGCCTCCAGTAAGTTCATGCTTCTTAGTACTCGACCCACGATATTCCCAAATTGCAGGGATGTCTGAATGCTCTGGTCGGAAGTCGACTTCAAAATGCTGGGATCGCTCAGGATGAATCTGAACAAGTATAAGGGACGCGTGAAAAAGCCTGACCCGCTTAATCGTTCAGAAAGATTAAGTGGTGGCTCGAGCTCTTCTACCATTCTACGATAAAGATGACGATTGTTAGGAAACTTTACTTATGACAGTAGGACCACAATCGCTATTAACGGCCTTTAACGACACAGTCATTGTGCTCATACAATAACCAATTAATCTAGCCCATCCGAAAATCAACGAGTTATTTCACACGTTATCTTCGTGTCGGAGAATGTCGCCAGGTAGACGAAGACTTCAAAAGAATCACTCGGAATGCGCTTAAGTACTCTGACTATGGTGCACTACATAATACAATAAACAAGCCGCGTCTCGCTTCGCTACGACGGTTTCTTAGCTGATATCTATGGGATGGAGAGGTAATCTTAGTTATTGAAGAGAGCTCAAGCACCAAAAGGCACGCATTTACGGCAGCCTTTTGCGCTGAGTGCTGACCAGATTTTGCAGCGGATTTAGCTTCCAGGATTTTACCTTCATTCGGACCATCTCCAATCTTAGCTTCCAACAAAGGGACAGGGACAGCGAGAACGGTTATGGGTACTCTCTGTTTAAAAGTAGGAAATACATGTAAATGAAGAACGTACATTGTAAGAAGATTACAGTAGCGCTTGAAAGTGAAGGGTAGAACGGATAGAGCATTGTATTAATTTTTTTCGAATTGAGTAGATTAATTGACTAGACTTAGGTGCGCAGTATCTAGGAAGAAAATAAGACAGTATTAGCACATCGCCACGAAGGCTGAGCACTGAGCCTCAATGGAAGAATATTGTAAGCTAGTCATGCCAATCCGACAAGCCGTAACCGTTACACCAAAATGGCGCTATAAATACACTCTGGCATCTAGTTGCTCGGACTGTATAAAGCGGTGAGCCGTCAGGCTTACAAACACTAACCTTGAAGCTTGAAGTTGAAGTTGTTGGGGGATCGACCAGCGAAAATCGTGCAGAAGCCATTGCCAAATGGTAAGCGCTAAGCCTTTATAACAAAGTGCATTTCAACTGAAAATCAAATTGTGCATAATCATGACAAGCAAAATGGCCCCAGGCTTTTCGAAGGCCTATCAGCAAATGTTTAGGCATCAGTATCAAGACTTATCCTGACTCATGGAGAGCGAAGTGTTAGACAGGGATTCAAGTCAAAAATAAGGTCATTATAATAAAACGTTCTTAGAATGTCAAGCAAAACAAAAATTATATTCCCGCTAGCCGATTTGAACGACTGGCCTCGTCATGAACTGGTTTTGGGAAGTTCCCAAAGTAGTATCTTGAATAATCACGTGATTACTAGTGACGCGCTCTACCGCTGAGCTAAGCGGGATATATCTGAATGTTCAAACACACGTCCAAACTCTAGAAAGAAGGCTGGCACCTAAAACACGTATCACTACGAAGATCAATAATTGGGGGCTACTTCCGAAAGGGAAATCAAGAGGGAGCTTAGGATGAGCGGGCGTGAATACAGATAACTTTGTAAACAAGGGTAATCAAAACTTACAAGATCGGTTTCCTTGAGAGAATATGGTATTTAAATCAGACATAAGTGTTACTAGAGAACAAAGCGCTTGAGCTGAAACAAACGTGAAAAAATGAACATAGCTAAGGTTCACGCCCCTGCGCTCAGCGCGCTAGGAGGTCACCACCTTATTACGCGTCTGGAGTCAGGTGACAAAGCAAGTACATCACATGAGCATGAGGAGAATGTGCAGCCCTGTCATATGCAGCCCTTTGCCACAAGTTGACCACATTACACGACCATTTCACGACGAAGATCTCTCAAGCGACTCTTAACACTCTCGTACGCCTTCTCTGAGTACACAGAAGGAAAGTTCATGGGATTGCTCTACTCCATTTACAATGCTTTCAATTCTTGCCGGCGCGCGTCTCTGCTCTTCTAGTTCTCTCTAGACAGACTTCGATATATGTGATGTGCCCTACGGCTCACGATATATGAAGTCTGTTTTTACCACGCCCTCCGAACCGTGTCAGAAAGTTGTTATATAATCTTCGGACTTTGAAAATAGGATCGCGCACACTTTGCTTGACAAGGAAAAGATCTATAAAGACAATATTTAGAGAGAAACTTTTAGAAGGTTTCAATCAACATTCATGCAAATTTTGAGAGCTTTCAAACAGATGTGGAAGTGCTGGACACCCATGCGTCCGGCTCAAGGCAAAGTCTAAAGATTATGTAAGCGACTTTCTGCTCAGTCTGCACCGGAATGAAAGCTGCCGCAAAACTCCTCATCTCAACACAAAATTTAAACCATCTATTATTCGAGCCAAATAAATGTGCTATACCTTTCAAAAGGCTCGAATTATCTGCATTGTCGCGTCTACTAGACGCGACGATAATTCAAGCTCCGAAGATTACATAAGAACTTCCTGACACGGTTCGGACGGTGTCGTAAAAAAGGACTACTGCTCTTCGCACATCGTTTAATTTCTGATGAAACAAATCTTCTCCAACTTCCGCGGAGCGAAGAGCTCACAGAAGCCTCTGGGCTCACTATAAAATCTCTGCCTATTGAAATTCTGCTTCATATCTCCAACTCAGGTCCTACATTATTACCCATGGTGTCTGCAAGACTGCCAGCGTCTTCTACACTGGCTGAGCTGCATCTTATTCGATGCCATCTGCTTGATCTATATAATACGACCATAAGCACTCCCCATTTTCAAAACTCATTCACATGTCGCTGTACAACCTTCACCCATTGGAAGGCAGGCGTACATCGACTCATTACTTGCTCAATACCCTGTGATTTCCAAGGAGTTTCGTATGTGGATCCTCTCGAGTGGCCTGCCCGACTTGTCATAGCATGCACATGGTCATGGATTCAATTCAGGAATCGTGGAACAGGTAATTACCGGCGAAGATTTGGTGTTAACTGGTTGGGATATAAAACAACTCATTTGCGGTGTTGTTTCTAAGTCTGAGTCGTCTTGTGATTATTCTAGGTCACCGAATCGGAACCTTGTTAATTTTTCGAAGAAAGAGCCAAGAGCTTAGTTGGCGCTTGACCTCAGCGTTTCCTTCCACTTTTCTTACACCAGAGTAAATTTCCATGTAAGGTGGCCTCACATTTCTCCTTGATTATAAATATTCGAGTCTTCGTAGTTCATAAAAGCTCGATAGATTTGAGGCTTGGGTAAGGCTAGCCGACTGGGTGGTTATGGGACACAGCTACGCCAGCATCCATGAACGCATTGCACCACTTTCCGAACATACTTCAAGCGACAGTTTTCAGTCAGAGTTTCCAAACGAACCTTCTCATTTCAGAATCTGCGCGTATAATAGATCCAAATGAAGAACTTGCTTAGTGCTGGACCTTGACCGAGGAAGAATTTGCGGAAGCCTTCTGGTTGTTTCTTCCCTCCATAATTCTATATTTTTAGACAGTCATCCCAAATCTTCAGAATAAACTCGGAGCGTTCACCTAACTACGAAAAAGTAGAGAAGTAAATAAGCGCCCATTGTTGTCGTCAGGCCGCTCTGCAGCTCTCTCGTCAGCACATACCTTTGGACGAAATCTTAGAAAGTCTCCCAGCAGAAGTTCATATGCCTTGGGTATTTTAATTTTCCGATTATCCACTACCAATCACTTATATTAAATGTCGTCCATACCATAACATAGATTCGATAAAACGAAGCATGGAAGCTCGTATTCGAACAGCCGCATGAAAGGCTTCTCAGGAAATCCTACGCTTCCATTTCCGAGTTCTGCTATATATCCCGCTATGCAATGAGGGCCGCGCATTGCGGTATTAAGGCGATGCCCAATTTCATGGAGTTCTTGAGTGCGGAGAGCTCGGCTGCTGCATCGCAATTGCAAATGAAGCGAGCCTTTAAAATTAATCATTTCTTTGCGGACTAAACTACTTTCTTCATCGGTGAGATATCGACTTTCAATTTCAGAATGTCGATTTCGAGTGCGTGCATATCGACTCGGAGTAAGCTCGGGTGCTAAGTACTGGAAAGACACTAGGTATACAGTACATATATACAGTGTTAGTAGGTTGTGTCATTTTTTCCATTAAGTTTACCTGAAGCTGGCAAAATTGATCGGGAAGGGCCTGGAGGACAAATAGCCATGGCGCCAGGGACTCATATCCCCAAGTACTGCTCAGCATCCCTAGCGACACATGAAGTTGTCACATTTGGTCTATAATATCTTCGAAGCATTGCACAACCAGTCCCAAATCTCAGGCATATTAATACTCCGGCCTCAGTGGACATAGCTGTACGTGAACGAAGGTACATATATGTGGTATTACCGCGCACTGGGGGATTGGCGCACTTGATGAACATATTGGCGGTGTCGAGCCGCATCATGAATGGTTTGTATCGATGACACGTACTATGTACGTGGCGTGAAGTCGAGTTGGTGGTAATGCAGGTATGCAAGAATAACGCAGTCAGACGAAAGTGGACATCGAAGAGCTGGGTCTGGACTCAGTCTAATCTAGTCTGCTCTGACGAGGCTCGTGATTGTAGGCAGTAGAATGATGGTTACTCGACAGCTGGGAGCGTTAGTCTCTGAATCGGATAGGAGGCGTGGCGATTGAAGTTTCTTCTCGAGTAATTGCGCGGGTGAACATGGATAGCGTGTGGCTTGGAATGGAACGGATGCAATTATATGCATTCTATTGGGTTTAATGGCTGAGAATAGAGACACTCATTAGCATGCCTACTTATGAAGGTGGAGGAAAGTGTCCAATGTTCTGCGGGGTTCCACGTTCAATGCGTCGGGCGCCGGTTTCTGGAAGACGTGGAGCACGTACTTGGAGGAAAAAACTGAAGGAAGGGAAGACGTGGAAACGGACGAGATGGATATCATCTGATATCATGGTATCATGGTACCATATATATTCATTAAAATTAAATTAAATTCGAAGTCGTTGAGAAGTCGAGAAGAAGATTTTCATTTTTTTCATTAATCCTGCCGGCCGCCAAGGCTCCAAGTCCCAAGATGTCGACTAGTCGAGATGGATCGATGCTGGAAAATTGAGTCCGGGAGGGCGGGCATAGGTAATTGAGCCAAAATAGGCAAGCGAACTTACGTTCCCTGTCCTCTCGAAATCGCAATTGAACGCTCGGAGATTCGAGTTGCGTGCGTGCATGCGTTCATCTGTCAGATTTCCATCCATTGAACGAAGAAGGAAGGACGTTGCCCATGCCTGCTGTGTATGCTGACAATGATTATGACAGCGTCGGTCTATGCAGAAAGGTTGACATATGTATTATACGCGAGTCTCGAGTCGAGTCGGAGACGTACGCATTTCATGCCCCTCTCCTCTCCTCTCCTCTCTCCCTTTCCCTTGAACGAACACTTTCTTCAGTTTTTCCCCTCCTCTCCACTGCAAACTTCAAGTTTGCGTAGCACAACATAGATTCTGGGTCATTCTGGCTGAACGAACTCCCATCCGGATTCACCCCTTTCCAGAATTCCAGAAATCGCGTACATACAATACGCGTTACGGCGTACGCGCTTACCTAAATCACCATGTCGTCTCCTTCCAGGCTTTCGTCAGCATCATCGCCTTTCACGCTAGAAGAATTCGCCGACCTCGTGTCTGCTGCGCTGGATCCCCATCCAAATCAAAGTTCCTGTTCGAGCCCGAGCCTTAGTACGAGCACTAGCGTCAATGTCAATCAGTTGCCATCTATGGCCACTGACGACGCGTCGGACGTGCACGGCGGATGGGCTGAGGGAGTGAAATATCAAATCAACGAGGTAGGCCTTTCTGGAAGAGGAAAAGTTCAAAGAAAACATATATTGATTTGGAGTTTAATTTAATTTTGTGGCTGTCTCTTGATCTCCAGATGTCAATGCCGCCGACGGCGCCGCGCTTGATCTGGAGCCTACCGTGGATTCAGGATCATCATCATCACAACCCTGGCGGCCGGAGGCGTAATACGAATGCATTGAATAAAGTTCGTTCCTATTTTGTTTGTGCTTTCCGCTTTCGTTTCGTGTTTCTTTTTCGGTTTGCGATTTCATTGTTGCTTAGGCTTCTTCCTTTCCCTTCAACTTCGTCCGCTTGTCTGTCTTTTGTGTCTTTCTTCATAATTTTCCCTTCTCTGTCCTGTCCTGACCTTCCTTGCGTATTTCCACCTGACACGAGGAAGGATCTCCATACGACATTATTGACATTTACTTTCACTCTCTTTAAATAAAGACGCTCGTTCCGATAAGTTACTTACTATACAACCGCCTCTAGACCGCATCTCATGCCTCGGACGAGCGCAAGCTAGACGCGCCCCAGACCCACCTTCAGCCTCCAGCACCATCATCATCTACGTCAGCATCAGCATCAGCATCGACTGCATTACCCACATCATCTTGGAATACCACATCAAGACCTGCGTCTACGACATCACCCGCACCGACACCACCACGCAAGACCAACTTTCCCGCTCTGAGTCCCAATCCAACAGTCCTAATTACACCCCCTCCCCCAACACAAACCCACACAACTCCCGAACCCCAGAGTCAAAGCCGTGCCCACGTCACATTCGCGCTGTCCCATCAGATTCCCATCCCGCCACCGCCTCCTATTCCCGATTTCGTCGACACAGTAACATTTGGGAGTGCGAAAAAGAATACGAAGAATTCCATGCTCCTCTACGCAACACCACCGCCGCTTCCCGCTGGGGAGACAGACAGCCCTTTTCCACCGATTGTTTCTGCAACGATGTCGGCTGTCGATTTGGGCGGGAACTGTTTGGAGGCGCTTGGTGAGGGAGTGAGTGGATGTGCGGGTGGGGTGTCGATGGGCAGAGACAGGTCGAAGTCGCGAGAGAGGGAGAAGGAGAGGGAGCGCAGTAGACTGAGGACGAGGAATTCGATGCCTGTTGAGCCTGTTTCCGCGCATATATCCACTTCTCCCCGCGATAACCTGCGTGTACCATCGTCCCCCATTCGTCTGGATACCGGACATATAACATTCACATCATCCACTCCAGCGTCTGCATCCGGTGTATCCGCCTACCCAAAAATGACACTCAAAAATCGCCGTCGAAATTGAATTTACATTTAAATTCGAAATCTACTTCACCGGCTTCACCGACTTCCCCGACGACAAAGTCGACGCCCAACCCGCTCGCGCTCTTTGCGCGTATTAAGAGGCAGTTGTCGAGAAGTAACGTGAACTTGAATGGTGAGGCGAGCAAGTCGTGTCCGAATACGCCGATTTCGGGGGGGTTCAGGTATCCTGCTGGTTCTCCTTTCCCCCCTCAGGCTCAACCATCGCCGACGAGAATGGCGAGCGAAGATATTGCGCATGGGCCGCAGCTCGAACTGGGGCTCGAGTATAGGTATGACAATGGGTTTGAGTATCAGTACCAGCTCAGTCCCACTCCCACATCATCCACACCCACTGCACCTTCTCCGTCTCATCTTCCGTTTCCTGCGACTGCGACCACGGCATCGGCAACTGCATCTGGGTCGTACCTCTCATTGGCAGGCCAGTTTGGGTTTGCGGACGTGGACGTGGAGAGGTCTTCTTGGGGCGGGTCTGGATTCAAGTCGGCGCTGGACTCTGGGTTCAGATCCGGATCTGGATTGGAGTCGGAGATGATGTCGGTGTCGGTGGCAGAGTCGGATGTGTCGATGTCGACTTCGAGAGGGGGCGGAGGAGGAATAAGAAGAAATGGGGGAGCGGAGGGAGGCGAGATAGTTATGGTGCGAGTGGAAGTGCACGTGAAGATCGAAGCGAGGAAGCAAGCACATCCAAATACGGAACTCCCCTTTCTTCGCTTCCTCCAAGAGCGTTGGGGAGCATATTCGGCGTGAAGAACTACTACGACCCGCAAGACCGCGATTATGAATATGGTGAGTATGGATATGGGTCGGGGTCGGGGTCCTCTTCGCCATCGACGTACTCGTGCGATAGTGCGCCATTGGGGTCGGTTGGGGATGAGGAGTCGATTATTGGCTCGTCGTGTTCGTTTTTGTCGAGTTGAGAGGAAGGGATGCGGCGAGGGGTAGGAGTGGGTTCGAAGCTGTTGGAACTGAGATGCTGAGGGAGAGGTATGCTGAGGATGAAGATGAGGGGACAGAGGAGACGGAGGAGTATAGACCATATGTGCCGCTTGTCCTTCGGCATGAGAGGGAACAACAGAGGCAGAGGCAGCGCAGGGAACAGGAGCGCGGGCAGCGCGGTGTACTGACAGACGCCGCGTCGAGGACCTCAAAACAGAGCACCCGCTCAATCGTCTCGGGTTCGAATTCGGGCCAGGCCTCAAGCGTGTCGTCGTCTTCGCTGCCCCCAGCATCGCCGCCGCCGTCGGACGCAGCTTCTTCGAGCGCAGGCTCCGCGAAACAACGCAGACGCGCAAACGTCCCCCACCCTCTACCCCTTCCTTTAACCCCCATCAATACCAGCACGCGCCCATTCTAGCATCCGCGCTTCCCTCGCCTCCGCCCTCGCCTCCAGGCCCGCCACCACCCCGGTTTCTCCAGGTCGCTCTCGGTATCGAGCACCGAGAGCGGGCCGCCGATCACACCTTGCTCGCCTCTGTTCGTCGTCGTCACCGACACGGAGGGGCGGACCACAATGGGTATGGATAAAGGTGTTGGCGTTGAAGAAGAGTCAGAGCCGGTTGTCAAAGTCAGTATCAGTTCATTTTGAGTTAACTTCGCGTATCACTGGAATTGGAACTGATATCATGTGTTTCTTTTTTCGATTCATGTAGCAGGCTAGACAAATCGGAGTGTCGCGTCCCATCGCATTCTCTATCCCGCCTTCGTCTCCATCTCCGTCTCCGTCTTCATATTCAACACAAAAGGCGCATATAGTCACCCCTAACCCTCTATCCTCCTCTTCCGCGCCCGCAGCCGCGTCTCTGCCACAATTTCCACAAGCGCCTCACAGACTATCTAGAATCAAAACGCGCTCGCGGCAGAGCATCTTGTCGATCCACCCGGCGGTACCGCTCTCACCCCCGCCTATGGGCCCGCTGCCGCTGCCCCCGCCCCTGCGCGCCGCGGCCCGTTTGTCTCTCCCTGCAAACGGAAACGCGCATATACCCGCTTCCACTTCCACGAGTACAGGTACATCGACCACTGAGGCTGGTACACCACTGCGTTCGGGCTCGAGCAAACGCGTCGTATCGGCCCCGGACAGTGCAAGCCTTTTCCGGACGCAGCACGAGCAGGACGGACGGCGCGCAGAGGGTGCAGCGCAGAACGCGCATATACTTGCTAATGGAAATGGGAGGAGGAACAGCGCCTCGACAATGTCGAGCTGTGCCCTGGGCTCAATTCTAACTTCGTCATCTGCTTCTGCGTTTCGCGCGCGCTCGGTGTCCCTGTCTTCGGGTTCGTTTGCTGCGGTTGCTACTGCTACTGCAGGCGTATTGGCGGCGGCGGAGACCAGCTCGGATGGTTCCTCGATCTCAATCTTGACGAGCACGCCCGAATTCGAGGAGGAGGATGACGACGAAGCCGCTGCGCGGGTGTTGGCCGCGAACACGCTTGCGAACGCCACTAGGCGTGCGAATGCAGTAGCAATGAGTGGGTGGAATCAGGAGGCGAACAAGGAGAAGGAGAAGGAGAAGGTGCCGCTGATTGGCGTTGCGCGGCAGATTGTGAGACGGGGCTCCGCGGCGGCGGCGAGGGCGGTGGGTGAGGATGGGGCTGGGGAGTGGACGTTGTTGTTGGGCGCGAGTCCTAGTGGAAATGCAAGCGCGGAAGTGGATCTGGATCTGGGGAGGAAAGGGATGAAGAGGACGAATTCGGTGGTTAGGCTTAGTAAGGCGGCGGCGGAGGCGAGTGCGGGTGGGGGCATGTTGAGTGTGCCGACGGCGATGAGGAAGGATGTATGGGAGCCATATGGGGAGAGGATGAGGACTAAGTCTGAGTCTGCGCTTCGCAGGACCACTACCACGAAGACTGCGGATGCGAGTGCGAGTGCGGATACGACAGCTGCTGGCCCGGGTATGGACGGGGAAGACTGGACGCTTTCGTTGCTTGGTCTGGGTACGAAGAAGAAATCGTTCTCCGTAGCCGCTGCCGCTACTGCTGCTCCTATTTCTGTTGGCGGTAATGGTGGTGGAAATGACAATGAAGACGACGCGTTTTGCGTGCCGCGGGTGGTGTCCATCGGGAGTGGGATCGAGAGCAGTGCCGTCACTGTCTCGATCTCTGGTTCCGCCGCCGCCTCCTGGGAGGAGGATGCTGCTCCACATACCGTCGCTGACACCGAAGGGAATCTGAAGACGTTATCCGCGCTGGAGAAAGATCTGGAGAAGTTCAATGCGATGCTGCTGCGAGCGCCTGGTATCGGTATGAGTTTGGGTTTGGGTGTGGGGAGCCAGAGGTTGAGGCATACGAAGTCGTGTGGGGTCCTCCCGGGCGTGGATGAGCCGCCGCCGAGGAATGCGGTATTGAGGAGGGTGGAGGTCTTTAGCAGCGGTGCGGGTGGGAGCACGGGTAGTGGGATGGCCTCGAACTCGACCTCGACCTCGACGTTGGAGGTCCCGTCGCTGACAAAGGAGAAGAAGACGAGAGCGGCGGTGTCAGCTGCGTCGTTGCGAATCGACACCTCTCCCGAGACTCGTTCTGGTTCTGGTGCCGTACGGAGGGCGTCCTCAACGTCCTCAACCTGTTCCGCGTTATCGTCAGTATCGGAATCAGCATCGGCTTCTTCGTCAGAGCTCACGCCTATGGCGCTCGTGCCACCCCCATCCGACGTCGTTCCATCATCGCCATCGCCATCATCTGCGCCACAGCCGCCATCTGAACCAGAGCCAGAGTTGCCATTATTATCACCTGCGTCATCGCCAGGGTCGAGCGCCAGCGGGTGCGCACGCGCCGAGCAGCGAAATTCGAACTCGACCTTGAGTGTGCTGAGCGCGTTGAGCGAGGTGGGGTCTTCGGACTCGTCGTTTTCAGGAGAGTATTATAGTGCGCGATCGAGTTTCACGAGCGCACTCTGAGTCCGAGTCGGGACCTGGAGGAGGTGGGTGGGTGGAGATGCGGATGCGGAAGAACGGGACGGGGCTTATACGTCAGTGGGTGTTTTTGAGTTGAATTTTGGACTTTCTTTGGGTTACTTGTTTTTTTGCTCACCCCATCTCTTGCTTTTTCTTCGAAGCTTCGAAGATGCACATGTACCATCATTTCTTTTTCCCTTACATAGCTTTTGACAATTTTTTGATTGAAAAAGTGCGTACCACACCAGCGCACCCACTAGATCTTCGACGCTCTCTTGCTTTTTGTGTTCGTTTGCTTTGCATCATACTCATGACGTCTGTACATCCCACTCTCCTTTCATCCCTTTTCTTCTGCTTACCATGATTTAGATTCTTTCTCTAGATTCTCTTGTTTATTGCTTATCTTATCGACCCCTGTTAGAGTTCCTAACCACTAATCCCCCTCCCCTACTATTTAATTATCACCTACTATTTAACGCTACATATCACCGTCCCATTTTGTAATGATTACCTGCAACATATTTATATATTGATAGTAGGATACCGATCTGATACCAATTTTTTAGCACCACCGACATTGGATTGGGGAACAAGCGACTCGAGCGCTGAGAAACTAAACTGAACATATCTTCACGGCAGCTGAGACCGTGTGAGAATCTATAGTTGCACTGAGTAATCCCAGACGCAATCATGCCTCGCACTACCCTTGTGTTCCTTATTTTTCTCATTTTATCATTGAAAGACGATGAGAATGAAGCCGTGGTTGCCTCTTCGACATTATCTGTGCGCTGTTTGGCCTTGAGATTAAGGATTACAAGGCATCACGGGCGCCTAATTTCATCTTCAAGTTCATTCAGGATTCTCACTGATTCTAGACCCATATCAATATATAGCGCATATTTTCTCTCTTCAAATAGTTTGCCGTTTTTAGCAGATTCTGGAGGCGTTCTATTACTGCCGGCACCATGATAGTATTACGGGTTTCCCGGCAAGGAAACACAGGAAGTTGTTAACATGTATCCGTCCAACCCGCTCGCCTGCGGGTTCCATAAGGGATTATTTGGTCTTTTACGAGCACGTATATCAAAAATAAAGCCTACGGACGTTATAAGGAAAAGATGTGGAGCCCACGAATACGAAACCCGGGTGCATAAAGCAATCCATGACTCATGCAATCATTCCTGGGTCGAACTTCCAAGCACAACTTGGAATCGACTTTTGCCAATTCTGACAAACCTGACATAATGTGATTTGCAGTTTCAAGGGTTATCTGTGCATCTTAACCGGGTAACTACTTCTTACAGTATAATTGCTTATTGAGCAGCTGTCCCGTCGCGAGCTGGAACGGGTTATGTATTATACAGTTACTGACCATCATCGACAGCTTTATCACATGGAGAAATTATCAGTGGTCGGCTAAATGATCGTGATCACTATCAGCCCAAAATGTAAGCTATAAAATGCTCATAAATCAAGCGCCTCCTTTTCACTAAACCATTTAACATCCCAAAGAACTACACCAAGCTCACTGAACAAGCATGACAACACTTATCACAGGAGGAACTGGGCGAACAGGACTCGCTCTCGCCAAACTCCTACACAATATAAATAAGCCCGTTCTTATTGCCACTCGCTCAGGGAAAGCACCAGAGCCCTTCAAAGCAGTCACGTTTGACTGGTTCGATGCGACGACACACGAGGCTGCCTTGAGCCCGGAGGCAAATGTCGATCAGGTGTACATCGTACCAGCCCCAGCCAGCTCAGATGCATCGGTAGTCATAGCATTCGTCGATCTCGCTATATCCAGAGGCGTCAAGCGATTTGCCCTGCTGTCTGCTACTATATTTGAACCTGATTCCAAGTCTTATGTTCCAGTAGGCGTGGTGCATCAGCATCTCCTGGACACCGGAGTAGACTATGTTGTCGTGAGGCCTACGTGGTTTATTCGTAAGTGTACTTCATTCTTGACCTTCGGGCATCCGATGTGGGCTTTGATTTTTGATTGTAAATGATGCTGATACCACAACCCTACTCACAGAGACCTTCAAGGTAAACTACGCTGTGAGCATTGGAAAAGACGATCATATTTTTCGGCTGCACAAGATGGAAGAATTCCCTGGGTATCGACAGATGATGTCGCACAAGCGGCATTCGAGGGTCTCACAGCTGAGAAAAGTCCGAACAAGGATATCTTTGTCGTCGGTCCCGAGCTTCACTCCTACGAAGATGTGAGTTACGTTTGGTATATATCGTGGAATGTGGCTCAATGAGCGATACCATTCCAACTGCAGGCTGCAAAAATCTTATCTTCTGTGCTCGGACGAACGATCACACATAAAAGATACACCGTCGAGGAGCTGGCAGACTTCTACATTCAGATCGGGGCACCGCCTGAGTACGCCAATACTAGCGGAGATGAATAGAAAGGTCGAGCAGGGGAGTGAGGAAGCCGTGTTCAACGACTCGACTGCCGCTGCAGAAGGTCGCAAATTTGTGGGAAAGCACACCTTGTTGGAATTCTTCCAGGAAAACAAGAGTACGTGGGCCAAGTCATAATTTGAATGATTCTAGATCGTATTCGAATGAAGGGCAATTTCAAATAATCATTAAGATCGCTCTCAGCGTCAATTATGGGATTTGCTGAGCGAATGAAGTGTATATATATCCGGTTCTTCCGAAAAAAAAAGGATCCTAGACACTAGCCGTACTGCGCACGCTCGATGACTGTGTCGCGCAATGACTAGGAAATATGGGAAGCGCAAAGTCATAGGAATGACGAAAATTGGCACTGGCCGTGCCGGAAGGCGTCCGTCAGGAGTGGAGTTTTTCTCAGGCAAAACATCAAGTATCCGGATGAAACTGACAATAAACTCCCAATTATACTCCATGTAGCTAATCCAATCAGCATACGGTTTGTCGATGTAGACCTCTGAATCGCTGTCAGATGGTCAGAATCGTTTTGTTGCGTGTTGGGGATAACCGCAGACTACTCGAAGTCCAAAACGTCGGTGACATAGGCCCTGAATTCTGGCCCAACTTGATCAAGCTTCTACTTCTGATACTCATAGACTGCAAGCGGCGACACTCGGAGAAAAACCGTTCTTAAACCGTTCTTGAACCACTGTGGGGGATGGACACAGTCATGAATGTTCAGTTGCCTGACCCATTTCATTCTCATAGTTTCACCATGTTAAGCATATAGGTTGTGTTCAAGTAGAACTCTCGTTAATAAATGACACACCTTAATTTGTAGAAGCCCCCTATCTGTTGTGATATTGGACCTATGTTATGGTATGGAAGACTTCCTAGTTGCAAGTGATTGGTAGTGGACAACCTGAGGATCAACATACCCAGGGTAAATGAGGTTTTGCGAGAAGAGTATCAAGGTATGTGTTGTGGAGAGAGCTGCAGAGCAACCTTATTGATCAGGTTGGGATAATCAAATCTTACACCGTACGACAGTATTTTGACGGAGTGGGATGGAATATAAATCAACAAGAAAGTAACACCGCTATTCGCCTCAAAAATGCCACAGTGGCTCATAGCATTGTATATCTCGTGCTTCTCTGCTGGGCATCAGGAAATGTGCGTGGCAAGGTTGCGTGCTTGTGTGCGCTTGAGTGCCGCGCAAGTGCACGCAAACAAACATGCGCAACATTTGCGTGCATTTGCGCAGACTCTAATTATACAAGCATGAATATGCGCAATCTACTTAATCTAGTTGGTCAATCCAATGTATATGTGAGTGCATTAGCAATAAATAAATTATGAGAAACCGGTCAAACTGCCAACTACTAACCTGTGGTATCTTATATCTATGGTTAATTAGCGCTGCTTTGCTTCCTCTTCTTCTGAATGTGTCTTGGCCTGGGGCGAGTTTGCACTAGTAAAATTTCTCCTGGCTTTGACTTTGAAAAATCGACATAATTGGGTCCCAGCTTTACAAAATTATAAGACATTGGTAGACACATTTGAAATAGGTAAAATATCAATAAAAAAATACTGAACTCACCTTCATTTCATTATCCTCTTCTTGTCTATCTCTGCGGATCCAGTCCTCAGGAAGGTAAGCATATGGCCTCCAGTCATTCTGATGGTTTCCAATATCAAGACCCCATTTCAAATCGAGAAGGATATGAGGCCAGTATGTCATTCATGTTAATTTTATGAACTTATAATGACCAACTTGTTGCGGTTAATATTTAAATACGAGGCTATAACTGCTAAAGATTGGGAGGGGAGGGAGAAGTCATTAACCTCATGTTCACGTTGAGTATAAATATGTAAGAGCTTAAAACAATGAATCTAAAAGCGAAGGTAACAACAGAGACTGCAATGAAAACTCAATTTACAAAGGAATCATCTCAACAAAAAATTAGTGGAGTTTACTCATCTAAAACTCAAATTTGAAATAGTACAGAGAGTTGAAACATAATCAACAAAAATAATCATTTTAATGCAGACAATTCACGGTGTTTACACATCTAAAATGTCAATTTCGAGTCGGATAGCAAGTTGAAACTCAGTTGAAACATAAATACTGATATGCCAAGCATGTTTAGTTTATTTCGATATGGTTTTGTGTAAGTGAGGGATGCTAAGCACTGACCGAGTGCACTTGTGTGCATCGAAATATTGATTGAGTGGTACTTGCGCGTAGTGGTTGCGTGGTGGCTGTGTGTGGTTGCGTGGTGGCTGTCCGCAGGTTGCGTGCGGTTGAGTGTCGGTTGCGTGTGACTGAATGCGTGTTGAGTGTACGATGAGTGCATTTGTGTACAAGTTGCATTTTCACCAGTGTATATTATTTGAACAGGGGATGATAGAGACAAGGTCGAGAAGAATAACAAGGTATAAAAATCTTCGGCGGTGACGGCTATCGCCGTTAAGACTTTTACCGAGTATGGTGCCGGCCCATGGACTCTACAGTGTCAACTATTGCCTGTGGCTACGTCCTTAAACATAGGTGATTTACAGATAATAGTACAGTACAAACTTTCTATCTACAATTATATATACATTCCTCGCTGTACTTGTTGCAAGCTTGTTGTTTAGGTTGTGCTCCGGAGTTTGAGTATGGATGTACAAAATCATAACTGAGACTGTCAGAAAGCACAGACTTGATGCAAGTCCAAATCAAGTCTCAGTAAACAACATTATGAAGATGGCAACATTAATTTGACTCATAAAGATAATCCGACTATACACTCAAATGTGTATACTCAGTCCAGGTTGCGTGGCACGCAAATGCACGCAAGCACGCAAGCACGCAACCTGCCATGCAGATTTCCGTATGCCCTTCTCTGCTGCCTCCCTAGCTCCATCAGCGTTTCAAAATCCATACCTGCAAGACTTGGAAATTTCCGTGGACACACAAACTCTAACAGGACCTGAAGGATGTTGGCCGGCTCTTCTAGAATCACAATTTAATTCCGTTATGTCTGCTTCTTAATGCCAACCTCCTCGCCGGGTGTTCTAAATATTTTGAATGGCGGGAGAAAGATATGAAATCGGATAATTGGACAACTACATCGGCGTCATTGACTATGGACAGGCATAGAATCAGCGAAGATATTTACGGTTGCAATAGCTACAAGAGGAGGAGATCGATAGCAGGATAATCGTGGTCTTGCTCGGAAAAGATGACTTCTTGGGTTGATTCTACGTGAGTTGGATCTCCGGAGTAAATCCAGATCGATGACGATGACGGGCGCTTATTTACCTTTCATATCTAGGTGAACATATTTCTGTCCGCTTCAAGCTTTATCTGGTCGTTTCAGATGATAGTCAGAAACTGGTGCTAGCTGCTAAAGAAATACAGATCAAGATACCTCTTGTAAACTGACTCCTTCACCTCGATCAGGGTTTAGCACCTTGCATTCAAGTCAGTTCAGTTGCTTTGAGGGTATAGTACCCAAATTCCATGAACAAGAAAGTTCCAGGTTTGGCCATGGTCCTGGATTACGGCGCATGGCCATATATGAACAGTTTCTGGGTGAGAATATTTGTTTGGAAATTTTACTTAATCTTGACTGTAGACTGGCGAATGCTCGGAAGATGGTTTCATGCGTTAATTGATGCTGGCAGCGTTGTTGCTTATAGTACCCACCCTGACTCAAGCCTGACATTTCCCGAGTATTATCAGCCTTGCGGGTAAACGGGGATGGCCCACTATATAACTACCAGCTCGGATGGATCCTCGATCTCAATCTTGATGAGCACGCCCAAATTCGAGGAGAAGGATGACGAAGCCGCGAACACGCTTGCGAACGCCACTAGGCGTGCGAATGCAGTGGCGATGAATGGGTGGATGCAGGAAGGGAACAAGTTGAAGGAGAAGGTGCCGCTGATTGGCGTTGCGCGGCAGATTGTGAGACGGGGCTCCGCCGCGGCGGCGAGAAGGATGGGGTTGGGGAGTGGACATTGTTGTTGGGCGCGAGTCCTGGCGGAAGTGCAAGGGCGGAAGTGGAAGTGGATCTGGGGAGGAAAGGGATGACGAGGGCGAATTCGGTGGTCAGGCTTAGTAAGGTGGCGGCGGAGACGGGTGCGGGTGCGGGGATGTTGAATGTGCTGACGACGACGGGAGAGGATGTATGGGGGCCATATGGGGAGAGGATGAGGACCAAGTCTGAGCCTGCGCTTCGCAGGACTACAATCACGAAGACTACAGATGCCAGTGCCAGTGCCAGTGCAAATACGACAGCTACTGGCCCGGGTATGGGCGAGGAAGACTGGACGCTTTCGTTGCTTGGGCTGGGTGCCAAGAAGAAATTGTTCTCCGGAGTCGCTGCCGTTACTGCTGCTCCTGTTTCTGTTGGCGGTAACGGTGGTGGAAATGACAATGAAGACGACGCGTTCTGTGTGCCGCGGGTGGTATCTATCGGGAGTGGGATTGAGAGCAGTGCCGTCACTGTCTCGGCCTCTGGTTCCGCCGCCGCCTCCTTGGAAGAGGATGCCGCTTCAGGTACTGTCACTAATACCGAAGGGAATCTGGAGACGTTATCTGCCCTGGAAAAGGACCTGGAGAATTTCAACGCGATGCTGCTGCGAGCGCCTGGTATCGGTATGAGTTTGGGTTTGGGTGTGGGGAGCCAAAGGTTGAGACATACGAAGTCGTGTGGGGTCTCCCGGGCGTGGATGAGCCGCCACGAGGAATGCGGTGTTGAGGTGGGTGGAGGTCTTTAGCAGCGGTGCGGGTGGGAGCACGGGTAGTGGGATGGCCTCGAACTCGACCTCGACCTCGACGTTGGAGGTCCCGCCGCCGACAAAGGAGAAGAAGACGAGAGCGGCGGTGTCAGCTGCGTCGTTGCGAATCAACACCTTTCCCGGGACCCATCCTGGTTCTGGTGCCGTACGGAGGACGTCGTCAACGTTGTCAACGTCTTCCGCATCATCGTCAGCACTAGCTTCGGCATCGGCTTCTTCGTCAGAGCTTACGCCTACGGCGCTCGTGCCACCCTCATCCGACGTCGTTCCATTATCGCCATCACCTGCGCCACAGCCGCCATCTGAATCAGAGCCAGAGTTGCCGTCATCATTATCGCCTGCATCATCATCGCCAGGGTCGAGCGCCAGCAGGTGCGCACACGCCCGAGCAGCGAAATTCGAACTCGACCTTGAGTGTGCTGAGCGTGCTGAGCGTGCTGAGCGTGCTGAGCGTGCTGAGCGTGCTGAGCGTGCTGAGCGTGCTGAGCGAGGTGGGGTCGTCGGACTTGTCGTTCTCGGAAGAGTATTATAGTGCGCGATCGAGTCTCACGAGCGCACTCTGAGTCGAGATCCGGAGGTGGGTGGATGGGGATGTGCGGGACAGGGCTCATACGTCAGTGGCTGTTTTTGAGTTGAACCTTGGACCTTCTTTTGGTTACTTCCCTCATATAGCTTTTGACCATTTTTGATTGATGAACTTGAAGTGCGCACAACATTAGCTCACCCACTAGATATTCGACGCTCTCTTGCTTTTTTGTGTTCGTTTGCTTTGCGGTTACCCTCATGACGTCGTTACATCCACTCTCCTTTCACCCCTTTTCTTCTGCTTCTCATGATTTAGATTCTTTCTTTAGATTTCTCTTGTTTATTGCTTATCTTATCGACCCTTGTTAGAGTTCCTAACCGCTAATCCCCCTCCCCTACTATTTAATTATCACCTACTATTTAACGCTACATATCACCGTCCCATCTCCTTGTAATGATTACCTGCAGCATAGTTATATATTTATAGTAGGATACCGATCTGATACCAAAAATTTCGTATCACCAACATTGGATTGGGGAATAAGCGACTCGAGCGCTGAGAAACCGAACCGAACATATTTTCACAGCAGCTGAGACCGTGCGAGAGTCTATAGTGATCCTACAGACGATCATGCCTCGCAGTACCCTTGTGCTCCTTACTTTTCTCATTGTCTCATCGAACAACGACGAGAGTGAAGCCATGGTTGCCTCTTCGGCATTATCTGTGCGCTGTTTGGCCTTGAGGCTAAGGATTAAAAGGTATCACGGGCGCCTATTTGCATCTTCAAGTTCATTCAGGGTTCCCACTCATTCTAGATCCATATCAATATACAGCGCATATTTTCTCTCTTCAAATAGTTTACCTTGCTTAGCAGATTCTAGAGGCGTTATATGACTGCCGGCACAATGATAGCATTACGCGTTCGCCGGCAAGGAAACACAGAAAGTTGTTAACATGTATGCATCCCAACCCGCTCGCCTGCGGGTTTCCATAGGGGCATTGTTTGGCTTTGATAAAGCTTTTACGAGTACTTATGCCAAAAATAAAACCCTTCAGATTCAAGATACGGCCGTCATAACGAAAAGATACGAAGCCCAGGAATATGAAACCCGTCTCCGGATCAACAACTTAGGAATCGGCTTGTGCTGATTCTGACAAACCTGACATGATGTGATTTGTGGTTTCAAGGGTTATCTGCGCATTTTGACTAGGTAACCACTTCTTACAGTATAATTGCTTATTGAGCAACTGTCCCATCGCGAACAGAGACGGGTTATGTATTATATACAGTCACTGACCATCATCAACAGCTTTGTCACATGGCGAAATTGTCAACGATCATTATCAACCTAAACTGTAAGCTACAAAAGCCTCATAAAGCGTCCCCTTTTCATTAACCACTTAACATCCCAAATAACAGCATCAACTTCTCACTGAACAAGCATGACAACACTCATCACAGGAGGAACTGGACGAACAGGGCTCTCTCTCGCCAAACTCCTACACAATGTAAACAAGCCCGTTCTTATTGCCACTCGCTCGGGGAAAGCACCAGAGCCCTTCAAAGCAGTTAAGTTTGACTGGTTCGATGCGACTACACATGAGGCTGCCTTGATCCCGGAGGCAAATGTCGATCAGGTGTACATCGTACCAGCCCCAGGCAGCTTAGATGCATCGGCGGTCATAGCATTCATTGACCTCGCTATATCCAGAGGCGTCAAGCGATTCGCCCTAATGTCTGCTACTCCAGTTGAACCGGATTCCAAGTCTCGCGTTCCGTCAGGTGTGGTGCATCAGCATCTCCTGGACACCGGAGTAGATTATATTGTCGTGAGGCCTACGTGGTTCATTCGTAAGTGTACTTCATTCTTGACCCTCGGGTATCCGACGTGGGCTTTCATTTTCATTTTCCACTTAACATTGTAACTGATGCTAATACCACAACATTACTCACAGAGAACTTCGAGGTAAACTTCGGTGTGAGCATTAGAGAGTACGATCAAATCTTTTCAGCTGCACAAGATGGAAGAATTCCCTGGGTGTCGGTCGATGACATCGCACAAGCGACATTCGAGGGTCTCACAGCTGAGAAAAGTCCGAACAAGGATATCTTTGTCGTCGGTCCAGAGCTTCACTCCTACGCAGATGTGAGTTACGTTTGGTATATATCGTGGAATGTGGGTCACTGAGCGATATCATTCCGACTGCAGGCTGCCAAAATGTTGTCTTCTGCGCTCGGACGAACGATCACATACAAAAGATACACCGTCGAGGAGCAAGCAGGCTTCTACATTCAGCTCGGGATACCGCCTGAGTTCGCCAATATGCTAGCGGAGATGGATAGAAAGGTCATACAGGGGAGTGAGGAAGCCGTGTTTAACGATTCTACTGCGGCTGCAGAAGGTCGCAAATTTAGGGAAAGCACACCTTGTTGGAATTCTTCCAGGAAAACAAGAGTGTGTGGGCCAAGTCATAATTTGAATGATTTTAGATCGTAATCGAATGAAGGGCAATTTCAAATAATCATTAACATCGCTCTCAGCGTCAATTATGGGATTTGCTGAGCGAATGAAGTGTATATATATCCGGTTCTTTGGGGAAAAAAGGATCCTAGACAATAGTCATACTGCGCACGCTCGATGACTGTGTCGCGCAATGACTAGGGAAATATGGGAAGCGCAAAGTCATAGGAATGGCCGAAGAGAATTGGCACTGGCCATGCCGGAAGGCGTCCGTCAGGAGTGGAATTTTCTCAGGCAAAACGTCAGGTATCCGGATGAAACTGGCAATAAACTCTCAACTATACTCCATGTAGCTAATCCAATCAGCATATGGTTTGTCTCGGATGTAGACCTCTGAATCGCTGTCAGATGGTCAGAATCGTTTTGTTGCGTGTTGGGGATAACCGCAGACTACTCGAAGTCCAAAACGTCGGTGACATAGACCTTACCGAAGAGGTTCGTCTTTGTCAAATATCAGCCAGTCTGTGGTAGTGTGATCCAAATTAGAAGAGTAGACATAACCTTCGCATCCGGAGTATTGTTTTTATACAGCACGGCAGAAAGTTCTGGGGACGCAGCATGCGTATATCCCAACTAGTTGCCAGTCCCCAGCCTTCGCATGCAGGTCGTGGACCTGCAATTGACAAAGGAAGCACCCGCCACGTAGATGCTATGACAAGGCGGTCAGGCTGTTCTAGAATCCACACACGAAAGTCATCGGGCCGGATATCTGGCAAGGAGAGCATTGAATGTAGGCTCGCCTATCAAATGGTTGGAGATTGTCCAGCGTCTACGCAAAGACGCACGCCAAAAGGAATTGAAAGCATTTTAAATGGAATGGAGTTGTCCCATGTAGCTTTCCTTTCGTTGGATGCTCAATTGAAATATTGTGTGCCGTTTAATAGCCCTTTGTCAAGCAATGGTAGTACAATGTGGTGGATGTAAGACAAAGGGAGTCTCAGTCAGACCCGGCCGCCCGATCGGCTCTCCGCAACCACCGTTCCGGGCTGAGTTCTGGCCCACCTCGATCAAGCTTCTACTTCTGATACTCTTAGACTGTAAGTGGCGACACTGGGAGAAAAAACTGTTCTTAAACTGTTCTTGAACCACTGTAGGGGCAGCTAGATATGTACCATTGTAACATATGATATGATAGAAAGTACATTTACAGTGTAGCATATCATATGGGTCCAGTGGTCCCTCTGAACCAGTGAATGTTTCCCTTCCATTTTGGGCAGCCTACACTGTACCATATGATATGGTACAGTAAATCCGCTCAATGGCTCATACCTAGGCATTTTTGTAGGCTATCCGGCATACATTCTGTGGCTCCGGTGTGTCTACAGGAAACTGGTAAAGCCTTAATTTTGCAATGAATTGACAAGCATTGGCGCACACACCATAATAAATTATAAGTGAGTAATCTGGAAAGAACCGGACTGTAAATATGATTTAAACAAGGCCAGAATCATGCAAATCGGACAGGATTTGAGGGAGATATAATGGTTGTAATGATCCAATTTTGTGTATTTGGCCCCGGGGCAGGGCGGGAATGAGTGCCGCCCCGGTCCCGGTCCCGGGTTTAAAACGCATGGAAAAAGCTAGACAAAATTCCGATCAAAAAGAGCCTAGAAACAGCCAAATCGGACTGGATTTGAGGGAGATATAATGGTTGTAATGATCCAATTTTGTGTATTTGGCCCCGGGCAGGGCGGGAATGAGTGCCGCCCCGGTCCCGGTCCCAGGTGTACAACGCATGAAAAAATCTAGACAAAATTCCAATCAAAACGAGCCTAGAAACAGCCAAAACGGACACAATTTGAGTGATATATGTGGGTTGTAAACTTCCAATTTTTGCTGTATTTAGCCTTGGACCAGAACATAAATTATCATTGAAAAAGTGAATGCCAGGCCCAGGAATTTTTGCAATGGGGCGGGAATATGTCTGGAATAGTGCCGGACATTATAAACCGGGTCGGAAACATGAATTATTATTGAAAATAGTGCATGCTGGGCCCGGGAATTTTTTAATGGGGCGGGAATATGTCCGGAAAAGTGCCAGAAATTGTAAACTGGGTCAGAAACATGAATTATTATTGAGAATAGTGCATGCTAGGCCCAGGAATGGTTGCAATGAGGCAGGAATATGTCCGGAAACATGAATTATCATTGAGAATAGTGCATGCTGGGCCCAGGAATTTTTGCAATGGGGCAGGAATATGTCCGGAATAGTGCCAGACATTGTAAACCGTGTTGGAAACATGAAATATTATTGAAAATAGTGCATGCTGGGCCCGGGAATTTTTTGTAATGGGGGCGGGCATATGTCCAGAAAAGTGACGGACATTGTAAACTGGGTCAGAAACATGAATTATTATTGAGAATAGTGCATGCTAGGCCCAGGAATGGTTGCAATGAGGCAGGAATATGTCCGGAAACATGTATTATCATTGAGAATAGTGCATGCTAGGCCCAGGAATTTTTGCAATGGGGCAGGAATATGTCCGGAATAGTGACATTGTAAACCGGGTTGGAAACATAAAATATTATTGAAAATAGTGCATGCTGGGCCCGGGAATTTTTGTAATGGGGCGGGCATATGTCCAGAAAAGTGCCGGACATTGTAAACTGGGTCAGAAACATGAATTATTATTGAGAATAGTGCATGCTAGGCCCAGGAATGGTTGCAATGAGGCAGGAATATGTCCGGAAACATGTATTATCATTGAGAATAGTGCATGCTAGGCCCAGGAATTTTTGCAATGGGGCAGGAATATGTCCGGAATAGTGCCAGACATTGTAAACCGGGTTGGAAACATGAAATATTATTGAAAATAGTGCATGCTGGGCCCGGGAATTTTTGTAATGGGGCGGGCATATGTCCAGAAAAGTGCCGGACATTGTAAACTGGGTCAGAAACATGAATTATTATTGAGAATAGTGCATGCTAGGCCCAGGAATGGTTGCAATGAGGCAGGAATATGTCCGGAAACATGAATTATCATTGAGAATAGTGCATGCTGGGCCCAGGAATTTTTGCAATGGGGTGGGAATATGTCTGGAATAGTGCCGGACATTGTAAACCAGGTCGGAAACATGAATATTATTGAAAATAGTGCATGCCGGGCCCGGGAATTTTGTAATGGGGTGGGAATATGTCCAGAAAAGTGCCAGAAATTGTAAACTGGGTCAGAAACATGAATTATTATTGAGAATAGTGCATGCTAGGCCCAGGAATGGTTGCAATGAGGCAGGAATATGTCCGGAAACATGTATTATCATTGAGAATAGTGCATGCTGGGCCCAGGAATTTTTACAATGGGGTGGGAATATGTCTGGAAACATGAATTATCATTGACAAATGCAGACCACACTTGGGAATATGTCCAGATATATGTTGAGTATAGCAAACTGGGTCAGAAATGTGTATTATTATTGAAAACAATTCAGGCCATGTCTGGGAATTTTTGAAATGGACTGGAAATATGTATGAACAGATGACAAACATGGAATTATGAGTTGAGTAGGCATGGAAATGTACAAAATGGTTTGTAAAATACCCCAGAAACATGGATTATCATTGACAAAGACTCATAGTGAGTGTGGCAAGAGGTTAAATAGTCTGTAAACATGTCTGATCAGGTCAATATGACTGAGCCTTGAAACATGTATAATTGTCTGTAAACTATTCCAAACATACAGATTATGATTCTATAAAGCAAAATGGGGTGGAAGTTCTTGTGCAATTCATTGTAGTATCTGACTGCTATTGCAATTAGTATCGATACCTCATTTTATCTGTGTTAATTAACCTAACTGTAGACATATTGGTCATTTCAGTTCAAGCTGCAAGCTGCAGCTGCTTTTACTTTTTCCTTGGTTATTCCACTCTTTGTATAATTTCTTTCACGAGTTGCAAATGGCAGTAACAATCAGAGTGCTACTTGCTTGTTTCTCAATCTGCTCTGTAACTTTTATGACCAGCATCAGTTTTTGTTTTGAATGCAACCACACTCTTGTTTTCATTAAATACCAGTATCCAACCAGCAATAATTTTATCAAGTATGCATCCATGTCAATCTGCTTAATAATGTTAACAATCAGTGGAAATGTCTGTCAGTTCTTTTTAGTGCTTGACATGAATTTTAGAATACATTCAATGGAAAGGCAGGCATGACAACTAACAAGCAGCACTGCACATGCTTTCTCCTCTAGTATGCACATTCACCACCCATACTTGCGGTTCATTCACACAACTCATTTCACTAACTGACACCTTGCCTGGGGAAAGTATAGAAGGAGAAAAATAATGGGCAATAGAATAGTATGCACTTGCTAACCAAATTTACACTCGCGTACCTACAACCTGTACCTTTCAAGCCTTGGCCAGGTGTAGAGATTGTGATAAGACAAAGTACAGGACAGGGCAGTTGAAAGGGAAATGAGTGTACAAAAAGATCATTGGACTGTGTTCTACATTTCAGCACATGAGCTGAGTCTTTCTTGATTATATACATATACCAGAACATAATTGTGGAATATTTTCCATGTTTCTGAACCAAGTCAAAGCAATTGTGCACCAATTATACATGTTTTAAGGCTCAGTCTATATTGACTTGATCAGACATGTTTACAGGCTATTTAACCTCTTGCCACACCCAGTATGAGTCTTTGTCAATGATAATCCATGTTTCTGGGGTATTTTACAAACTATTTTATACATTTCCGTACCTACTCAACTCATAATTCCATGTTTGACATCTGTCAGGACATATTTGCAGCTCATTTAAAAGATTCCCAGACATGGTCTGAATTGTTTTCAATAATAATACACATTTCCGACCAAATTCAGCATGTCTAGCACTTGTCTGGACATATTCCTTCCCCATTTCAAAAATTCCTAGGCCTAGTCTCCACTTTTTCAATGATAATACATGTTTCCGGACATATTTCTGCCCTATTTTAGAAATTTCCGGGCCCAGTATGCACTATTCTCAATAAGAATTCATGTTTCTGACCTTATTTACCATGTCCAGCACTTGTTCAGACATATTCCTGCTCCATTGCAAAAATTCCTGGGCCCAGCATGCACTATCTTCAATAATAATTCATGTTTCCAACCTGGTTTACAATATCCGGCACTATTCCGGACATATTCCCGCCCCATTGCAAAAATTCCCGGGCCCAGCATTCACTTTTTCAATGATAATTCATGTTTCCGGACATATTCCCACCCCATTGTAAAAACTCCTGGGCCCAGCATGCACTATTCTCAATGATAATACATGTTTCCGGACATATTCCTGCCTCATTGCAACCATTCCTGGGCCTAGCATGCACTATTCTCAATAATAATTCATGTTTCTGACCCAGTTTACAATGTCCGGCACTTTTCTGGACATATGCCCGCCCCATTACAAAAATTCCCGGGCCCAGCATGCACTATTTTCAATAATATTTCATGTTTCCGACACGGTTTACAATGTCTGGCACTATTCCGGACATATTCCTGCCCCATTGCAAAAATTCCTGGGCCCAGCATGCACTATTCTCAATGATAATTCATGTTTCCGGACATATTCCTGCCTCATTGCAACCATTCCTGGGCCTAGCATGCACTATTCTCAATAATAATTCATGTTTCTGACCCAGTTTACAATTTCTGGCACTTTTCCGGACATATTCCCGCCCCATTAAAAAAAATTCCCGGGCCCAGCATGCACTATTTTCAATAATAATTCATGTTTCCGACCCGGTTTATAATGTCCGGCACTATTCCAGACATATTCCCGCCCCATTGCAAAAATTCCTGGGCCTGGCATTCCCTTTTTCAATGATAATTTATGTTCTGGTCCAAGGCTAAATACAGCAAAAAATTGGAAGTTTACAACCCACATATATCACTCAAATTGTGTCCGTTTTGGCTGTTTCTAGGCTCGTTTTGATTGGAATTTTGTCTAGATTTTTCATGCGTTGTACACCTGGGACCGGGACCGGGGCGGCACTCATTCCGCCCTGCCCCGGGGCCAAATACACAAAATTGGATCATTACAACCATTATATCTCCTTCAAATCCTGTTCGATTTACATGATTCTGGCCTTGTTTAAATCATATTTACAGTCCGGTTCTTTCCAGATTGCTCACTTATAATTTATTATGGTGTGTGTGCCAATGCTTGTCAATTCATTGCAAAATTAAGGCTTTACCAGTTTCCTGTAGACACCCCAGAGCCACAGAATGTATGCTGGATAGCCTACAAAATGCCTAGGTATGAGCCATTGAGCGGATTTACTGTACCATATCATATGGTACAGTGTAGGCCGCCCAAAATGGAAGGGAAACATTCACTGGTTCAGAGGGACCACTGGACCCATATGATATGCTACACTGTAAATGTACTTTCTATCATATCATATGTTACAGTGTAACATCAGTATGTGGTATGGGAAGGGCATAGGAGGTCTTTCCTTTCTCCCACATAATCCATATGGACTCCAGTGGACTCCAGTGGACTCTTTGCCCAGCCAAACTGGCTGACAGATTGTCTAGTCCATTGGACTGGACTGGACTGAAGTCCACTGGAGTCCACTTGAGTCCACTGGATTTGCAATTGGACTCCTGCCAAATTTTCAATCCAGTCTCAGTCCAGTGGACTTGGGCTAAATATCCAACAAATAATATATTTATTATCACAGTCCAGTGGATTCCAGTGGACGCAATAATTAACACAATATCCATAGTATAATCATTAGTTATTGGGATTGATAATAATAACAAAAAAGCGAACTCATCTACTTTGAATTATATTTTTAATGAGAATGAAATTAAACAATTTATTAAAAGTGGTGGGGAGCAAGGCTGACCTATAAACAATTTTTTGTATTTTGTTCAGTCTGTGGGGTGAGCATTTCACAAGCCCATGTGACATGCACGCATGCCTGGCATTTCCCGGTTGGCACGACAGCCATCAATTGCTGTCACCTATTCTTTCTTCTGAACCGCTACCATCCCCTTTCCACCCCTCCTTCTCTCTCTCTCTCTCTTTTTCCGTTGCTGTTGCCACTGTCCCTGAACTGCTGCCGCCATTGTCCTCGCGATTGCAACAGTCTCACCACCAATGTAGGGAGGGAAGTGGGCTTGGGTGGAACCAGGGACTGAAGTGAGCAATGTATCTGCTGTCCCACTCATTTTTTGCTAACCCCCCCCTCCGTAGAGAGGATCCAACCCTATCTTCGATGGCGTGAGCCACATATGAGGGTGCTGTGAGCACCCTCCTTGCCATCAACAATGGGCCTGCCACACCACCCTGCCCTTGTTGCTGCCACACCACCTGACCTTGTTGCTGCCACACCACCCTGCCCTTGTTGCTGCCACGTCATCTGCCCCTGCCTTTGCTGCCACATTACTTGCCCACCACTTCTGCTGCAGCCACATCATCTGCCATCTGTTGCATCTACCTGCTGTCTCTGTCCCTGCCATGTCACTTGCTGTGTTGCCCACCCCTCCTTTGCTGCCATGTCATTGGCCACCTCATCTCAGCCACCTCACGCGGCTCTGCCATTGTGCCACATCATCTGCTGCCTCATCGCAGCCATCTCACAGTGCCCCACTGCCATGCCACATCGCTGGCCCCCTTGTTGCAGCCACATCACACGGCCCCGCCATCATGCCAAACCACCCACTGCCTCTGTCACCACCATTTCACATGGCCCCGCTGTACCATCTTGCCTGCTGCCTCTGTCATTACCAGCACCTCACCTGCCATCTTTGTCATTGCCAGCTCCCCTTGTTGTTGCCATCTCCCTCCACTGCCACCACATCACCTGCTGTCTCTGTAGCTACCAGCTCACCTTCATCATTGCCATCTCCTCTGCTGCCCCCACATTATCTGCCACCTCTGTTGCTGTTATATTACCTGCCTCTCCATTACTGACACCTCACCCACCTCTGTCTGCTTGTGATGACCTTTCTGCAGTTATGTAGTTAGTGTTTCACTGCATATTAACCCTCACATAGGGCAGCTA